>CABHPP010120658.1:19128-37259 GCA_902168425.1 Peromyscus attwateri | reverse complement strand
TTTTTTTTTTTTTTTTGTTTGTTTGTTTTTAAGTGTGAGGGTTGGGGGGGATGTTAATTCAGTAGATGTGAGGAGACAAGCTGTTTCATTTAAGAAGAGAGATAGTAAATAGCAGAGTTAAGGCCAGGCTTTGCAATTGTACTTGAAAAATTCTACTAAAGTTGATTTTCTTATGAAGTCAGCCAAAGTAAGTCTTGTTAAATGGTAAAGTATGTCTTTTTTTCCCCAAGAGGTTTACCTTGAGGTTTTTATCCTCTTCTTTCACCTAGCTGGATTATAAAGTTGGCTGGAAGAAACTGAAGGAAGTATTTAGTATGGCTGGTGTGGTGGTCCGAGCAGACATTCTGGAAGATAAAGATGGGAAAAGTCGTGGAATAGGCACTGTGACTTTTGAACAATCCATTGAAGCTGTGCAAGCTATATGTATCCTTCTGTGGGAGTTAAGCTCATGGCAAACAGTGGACACAGCACTGTTAGGCATTAATAGTCCTAAGTATATTATAATAATAAAGTAGAAATAACTGTATCTTCTCTGTGACTAGACTGAATAAATTACTACAGAATCTGGAATTTTTCTGGAGTGGAACACAGATGGATAGAGGGTGTGGTTGCATCATAGGCATATGCTATGAATGGTCTTTTCTGGTGTTTCGTTTTCAGAGGATTTTAGGAAATGGATCACTTAGGAGAACTGGGGCTTTTAATTTTTTTTATAATGCCCCTATGGATCCTCTTGTCTCTTGTGAGTAGACATGGTTTGAAAAGGCCCCCCTCTCCTTTCACTAAGCTTGCTCTGGGGTTACATCTTTTTAAAATCATAATAAAGTATGACTATAGGAATTAAACTCAGGAGACTGTTCCTGGGTTCCTTACCCAGAAAACATGATACTTCTGAAATGGTAGGACTCTTGCCATGTTGAAAACTGCTGTATCTGCATACCAGAAGGATTTTGTAGTGTAAGATCACAGATAAAGCTTCATAGCTCAAAAGAATTGAAATTGCTTATGAATTCACAGAGAGGACTGGTAGCTGTGGAGTTATTCCCTTTTTTAATCATTTTATCTTGGGTGCAGTTGTTAGAAATAACCTTAATTATAATACCAGCTATGTTTAATGGCCAGCTGCTGTTTGATAGACCAATGCACGTCAAAATGGTGAGTTACTAGGATCACTTTCTTCATAATATGTTCAAATAAGTTAGCAAATATGTAGAATTACTAAAACTATACATCTAGCCCTTAAACTAAACATACATGTCATTGTTTAATAGACTGTAGAGTGATGAGCATCTTTGCTCATTCATGTCTTGTCTGTAGATTTCTGTCTGGTTCACTGTTAACTGCTACGTTCAGGAAGACTGTTGAGTGTCCTGCTTGAGCAAGTGATCAGTTACAAAGAATCCTTTGCATAGAGCTCCAGTTTTCAAAGTATTACCTACAGTGTTTGGTTAGTATTACATCTGTAGTGAACAAGTATTTGATTCAGACAGCTTTTAAAGGTCTATTGAAGTTCGGTTTTAATAAACAATAGCCCTGCTATAACGTTGCCAAAGATAATAATAGAAACAGTACTGGAAGATGTCGAGGGCAGTCTGGTTAGAATTCAAATTCAGGAATAAAATAAAAGAGCTATAAATTCTCTTTCTTTCAAACAGTTTAATTCTTTGACTAGCTAATGTATTCATGGGCCTCAAAAATACATGCGTGAGCCTCACTGGTACTTCTTGCTTAGGTCCTGCCCCACCCACCCAGTAATACAATTTTGTTGTTGTTGTTTTGTTTTTTTGTTTTTATCGAGACAGGTTTTTCTCTGTGTAGTTTTGGTGCCTGTCCTAGATCTCACTCTATAGACCAGGCTGGCCCTTGAACTCACTTAAAGGCCTGCACCACCACCATCCAGCCTACAAATGTTTTTATCCTTCCTGTTGGCACAGAAGATTAAAAGATGCTCCCATATACCTCTTTATGTTTGATATACTTATTCTATGTCATAGTTTATTTATATTTAACTGATTGTCTGATTTGTGACACGGCCTTTACACATCGTGATATACTTCTGGGCTACATCTCCAAGCCTGACTCTCTGTTGTTACTGTCTTTTGTTTTGTTTTTGTGACAATTTCATGTAACTCAGACTGGCCAGGAACTTGCTGTGTATCCAAAGATGGCCTTAAATTTCTGATCTTTCTGCTTAAGCACAGCACCTGGCTTCTAACTGGTTGTTGAGGTAATTGCTTCCATCTTTTGCTGGTGCTGCAGTAGATACCGAGATCTTTTCCTTTTTTTTTTCCTCCAGGATGAGAGGGCCTTACCAAAGGGAGACTTTTTCCCTCCTGAACGACCACAGCAACTTCCCCGTAAGTATTTGAATTATACTAAATAGGAAACCATGAGTTATATTTACACTTGTGAAAGGTTAGCCTGGGGGTTCTCTTGATTAGTTTGTTTGTCCTGTCACCCACCCTCACCCCACACAGGGCTGTACTATGTAGCCCTGGCTAGCCAGAGATCTATTTGCCTCTGCTTCCCAAGTGCTGGGATTAATAGTGTGCACTGCCATGCATGTCTTGACCAGTCTTTTCTATAGATTTTTCAGGGTAAGAAATGAGTAGAGAAATTCACAACTTGAATTTTCGGTACTGGTGCTGGTTCAGAGGGTAAAGGCATTTGATGCAAAGCATAATGACCTGAGTTAATCCCTGGGACCCACATGGTGGAAGAAGAGGACTGATCCTACAAGTTGTCCTCTGACTTCTGGTTGTGCACCAAGGGATGCATGCTGTCTGTCTGTGGTGGTCTGAATGACCCTCGTTGGCTCATAAATTTGAATGCTTGGTTCCTAGTTAGTGGTACTGTGTGGGAAGGATGAGGTGTGTGGCCTTTTGAAGATGGTATGTCACTGGAGCAGCCTTTAAGGTTTCAAAGGCCCACAACATTCCTAGTTAGCTTTCTGCTTGTAGACATGTGAGCTCTTAACTACTTCTCTAGCACCATGTCTGCCTTCCTGCTGCCATACGCTGTGCTGTGATGGTCATAGAGTCTAACCTCCTGGAATCATGAGGCTCCAAATTAAATGCTTTCTTTTAGAGGTTGTCTTGGTCCTGGTGTCTTATCATGGGACTAGGAAAGTAGCTAAGACACTGTCTTACTACTATGTCTCACACACACAATTTCATTCATTTGTTTGTTTGTTTATAGGAAGGGCTCTTGGATTATACCATGGCAAAGCAGGCTGCCCAGATGTAGAGGGCAAAATTAGGCACTGAAAATGTCTTGGGGTGGTTGGGCAAACAAATTGGAAAGGTAATGGATGCTAAGTTGCACTTTTGCTGTATAGTCTAGCAGTTCCCCTTTCAGGTATGTTCCAAGGGTGAAAACTGTATGTTCACACAAAGAAATTATATAGATGCTTAGTGTAGCATGACTCAGTATTCAAAAAGTCAAGCCAGGCTTGGTGGTACACACCTGTTACTGGCACTCAGAGTCTGAAGCCAGCATGGATACACAGGTAGATCTTGTCTCAGGAGGGGAGGGGAGGGGAGGGTATTGCAAGTGATCCGTTAGCTTATGGATACATATAATCTGGCAGATTCAATTGATGTAATAGTACTTAGTCAAAAGGAAAAGGAGGAAGGAAGGAAAATGCATACACGATGCAGTACAGATAAACCTTGATTCCAACACTAGGCATTGTCCAGAACAAGTGGATCTAAAAGGCAGCAAGTAGTTCAGTGGTTGCTGAGGAGTGACTGCTACCAGGGGTGAAGTTTTTTGGAGTGATGAAAAGGTTAATGAAATTGTGATGATTGCTAGCTTGAAAGAGGCCTATGGCTTTAAGAATAGATTAGAACTTTGGGTGTAATGTTCAGTGATTGGGTACATAGCTAGCAGTTAAAATCTCTCAGCACCCAAAAAGGATCAGGAAGATAGGAGATGGCTTGTCTGTTGAAAGGACCATATTTCCTTACAACCCATCTGCAAGCAGGCGATCACTTACCATGTTTGCTGTGATTCTTATTGATGCTTGTTCTAGAGGTAAAGGAGCACTAGACCCCAGGGATCCCATTATTCTGGTTCTTGGTCTCTTGACGTGGTTGAAAGGGTTGACCTCAGAGCTTTGAGTGCTTTAGAGTAGTAAGCCTTGGTGACTCCTTGGAGTTGTTGCCATGCAATTAAAAAACCTAGTTGTTAGCCAGATTAAGTACCTAGAGCCTGTCGTAGATTTTTGTTGTTTTGTTACCTTGATTTTAGTGCCAGGCTTTAGTGGCTATTTCCAGATACCAGTCTGTATTCTTGTGTTCTTGTTTGAGTTTGTGGAGCATAGCAGTGAGGATACGCTTTATAGAATTTAGTAACTCTTGAGGTAGTGGCACAAATCTGCAATACCAGGACTCAGGGTAGAGGCAGGATGGTCCCGAGTTGGAGGGCAGCCTTGAAATGCATAATGAGACCTGTATCTAAAAGAAGGGGACAAAAAGGGGGGTGAGGGAGAGAGGTTAGTTGTTTTTTGTTTGTTTGTTTGTTTGTTTGTTTTGTTTTTTTTTTAAAGAATAAAAATGGAGTGGGGGTAGGGCCAGGCATTGTGCATAGCTCTAATCCTAATATTCAGAAAGCAGAGGCATGTGGATCTTCGTGAGTTTGAGGCCAGCCAGAGCTACATAGTGGGGCTATGATAATTTTATTTATTTATTTTACTTATTTAGTGCACTTATTTATTTCCTGTATGTGTGTGCATGTATGAAGGCTTGTAGGTCAGAGGACAACTTATAGGTACCAGCATTCTCCATCACATAGGTTCTAAAGGTAGAACTCAAGTTGTCAGACTTGGGAGTAAGTGCCTTTACCCCTGAGCCATCTTGCCAGGATGTGAAATGACTTGTTAGCTGCCCTTATCGTTTTAAGTACATATTACATAAGTCTGACTCTGTGAGCCAGGAATCGCACAAACGTGGCCGGTAGCAGATAGCAGAGTGCTGCTGTGTCTGGAGCTGCCCTGGGGCACAGGGAGTGCGCTGGCTCTGCTAGGGTGCCACGCATTTGTGAAGCTCTGGGTGACCCCCCCCCCCAGGGGGGGCAGAAATTTGCCTTACATGGGCGCCAGATATTACTGTGATTAACGAGGTGATTCTACGTAATGGGTCTGGTACTGAAGAGAGGTTTATTTCTCGGATAACTTACAGCCACTAGGGGTTGGTTACAGGATCCGGGAGAGATGAGGTACCATCCAGTGGAGAACTCTGGCTTGGTGTCCCATCCAGCTTCCAGGACCACGAGGTATCCAGAAGGGCCAAACACATAAGCACCTTGAGTCTAAGGGGCGCCTTCTCAGCCATGCCCCAGGGGCAGGTCATAGGCAGGTGTGGCAGTTACCTGCTGTCACTCTAGGGACAGTGTTTCAAGGTCAAAGCTGGAACAGCTACCCACTACAGTGTACCTTCATAAAGAGGGTGTGTAGGTTTATAGGTGTTGAAGTCAAGTTAGGCTCTGGGCTTGCTTGATCTAGGGATGAAGCATGGCAGCTAGAGCATACCAGTTGTCTTGCCTCTGGGGGTCACCATGTTTTGAGAAAGGGAATTCATACTCTTTATCTGCTTCTTCCAGATGGACTTGGTGGTATTGGTATGGGTTTAGGACCTGGAGGACAGCCTATTGATGCCAACCACCTGAACAAAGGCATTGGAATGGGAAACCTAGGGCCTGCAGGTGAGAATTGTAGTGTGCCTACACTGGAGATAACTGGGGAAATTCAGTTTATTAAAGTCCACTATTAGGGCAGTTGAATCTGGAGTTTTTCAAATAGGATAAATGCAATTGGGGCAAAATCCCCTCTTCATCTCAGCCTCATGTTCACAAAAGCAGTATTGTTTTTATTGAGTTAAAAAAAATTTTTAAGCTACTGTGACTATTCATCTTAGTCTCATGACAAATTTTGAACAGAGATAGGCCATTAGTTGGTCTCACCCAAGGTCACACTGAGTAACAATGCAGGCTGCTGACTACAGGACCACAGCTCTGCCATTGGCACCCTAAGCCTGTCAAAAAGACCATTTTGTACCTGAGATTGACATGACTTTTTCTAGAGTTGTGGGCATTAATAGAATAAAAGGAATTTGAAAAGCTTTTGTGCATGACAAAACTCCTGGGTCACAAGGAAAAATGGACAGTGTCTTTGTTCAGAAAGACAGAAAACCTAATGAGTGAAAGCTTAGCTGTGTTCATTTTTAAGTTTGTAATGTATTTCTGTGCTATTAAGGCGTATTTTATTCTTTTGAATCTAGACTTGGGCCTTTCATAGAATCATTTGAAATGGTGATATGGATGCTCCTCTGCCTCACCACTGTCAGTTTTGCATATCCCTGTGCTCATGGTTCTACCATTCTTAGCACATTCTTTCTGATTGGAAATGTGGGAGGGAGCTTTTGTATTTTAGAAGCTACTTTATTATTATTTATATAATAATAGGGGTTTTATTAAACATCTATTTCTGTCCAATAACATTCTAAAAAGTGAATATTTACATACTTTATCTGATAGTTATATTTTTTATTTAATGGTGTCTGGCTTGTTCACTTAATAAGATTACATAGGCTCTAATTTTAAGCCACATTTAAACTTGGTCTGTTTAAAGTTTTTGCTTGAAATATGATATCTTTTGACAGCTGAAATGGTGTTCACCCCACCTTTTGATAAAATATAATAACATCAGAGAGGTGCTTTATATTCATTATTCATTTATTGGTTTGGAATTTTGTGCTTTTAAAGTTTAAACATTACTGTTTTGACATCAATTTTGTTTGCATTGACTTTTTCTTTTAAAGGAATGGGAATGGAAGGCATAGGATTTGGAATAAATAAAATTGGAGGTAAGATTTAAAGTGAAGTACACATGTAATCATTTTTAAGTGTTTTCCTCTCATTTTCCTGTCTTCGAAGCCCTGCATGTCATTCTCCCTTTTTAGAAGTTTGAGTCTAGGAATTACTTGTTTTATCATTCATTCCAGTGGGTGTTGGCTTTGATTGGCTTTCTCACTAACTAGCTCTGTGGCTTTGGGCATATGGTTCCATTTCTCTGGACTCTCTGTCTTTTTTTTTTTTTTTCCCTTATTCACTGAGGGAGTTGGATCAAGCCAGCTTTTAAAAAGGAACCAACTTTTTTTTTTTCTTGCCCAAAAGCTATAAAGCTTGGTAAGTTCTTGACATAAATACCAAAAAATGAAACATGTAAAAACATTTTTCCTTGTCTGATGAATACACTTGTTGGGATGACATTAAAATAAATAACTTCTTACAGGCATGGAAGGACCCTTTGGTGGTGGTATGGAAAACATGGGGCGATTTGGATCTGGGATGAACATGGGCCGAATAAATGGTAAGAATAGCATTTCCTCCTCCAGCTTGTGTCTTGTCTATCCCTTATAGCTAAGGGTTTCTTGCTGTCATTTAGACTGTAAACCTGCTGTGCATGATGTTTTGCTTATGTTTTTTCCACTTAATCACATGCTTTTTAAACTGCTAAAGATGGTAGGTAGACTTAGCTAGACCTGGTTCCCTTGAATGTAGCCAACGTATCGGATGCCCTCAGTAGTTGAGTAATAAAATTTTCAATTTCCTTACTGCCTACAGCACTCAAACACACATAGGATCAGTGCTTATGATTTGTTCACTCAAAAATGTTTTTCAGGGACTGGAGAGGGTAGCTCAGCTGTTAAGAGTACACACAACTCTTGCAGTGGACCCAGGTTGAATTCCCAGCACCCATGTGATGATTATACAACTGTCTGTAATTCCAGTTCCAGGGAATCTGACCCCTTCTGTTGAGCTCTGTAGGTTCTGAATGTTGGTATGCACACACACACACACACACACACACACACACACACACACACACGAATAATAGTGATATTTTTTTTAAGATTTATTTATTTTATGTATATGAGTGCTCTATCTGCATGTAGGACTTTATGCCAGAGAGGGCATCGGATCCCACTATATGGGATGGTTGTGAGCCACCAAGTGGTTGCTGGGAATTAAACTCAGGACCTCTGGAAGAGCAGCCAGTGCTCTTAACCACTGAGCCGTTTCTCCAGCTCCTGATGATAATTTTTTAAAGAATGCTTTCCAATACACCCTTGACATGGAATGTTAGATTGATTCTTGATCTGTTTTGCTGATGACTCCCAAGTTGTGGGCAGAATCATTTATAAAATGCAGTTGTATAACAAATCTTAATATCCCTTACAACCTGGTAATGAAGATAACTCTAGTATTACAATATTAGTGTGTTGACATCACCTTGCTAGCCTTGTTTTTGTTTACTTGACTTTATGAATTCAATCACAGACTTCTCCCCAAGTTCATTCTTTCAGGGAGGGTCGCAGTATTCCCTAGGCCCAAATGGTCCTGAGGTCATAGAAGCAGAAGACATAGCAGGAGTGGCTAAATGCATGCTTCACCTGGCCCACGGAGGACTGTCCTACCCTGTAACTGCTAGTATACTCTTATAATTTCTCTGGACATGACAGACTTCTCCCAGTCAGTGTACTCAATCACACTTGATTGTTTTTGTTGTTGGGGAGAATTTAATCTCTTGATGACACTAATTACAAAGGAGTGGCACTTAGCTTCAGCTCATTTGGAGACATCATCCATCCTGAGACACAGCTTTGACCTGCTCCTGGAGGTTATTGTTTGCTCAGTTGATAAGATCAAGGCCATGGGGTTCTGAGTACAGAAGAGGTCAGAAACCTCAGGTAACTTTAGAGCATCAAGCCCACAGTGCTGACCACATCAGCTTGCTAGCCTTGTTTTACTTGGCCTTATGAATATAGTGCTGACCTATTGCTGAATCATAATGCAGAACTGGCCTATCTTTGGTAGAATCTTTGTTGCTCTTTCCAATCAGTGGGATTTTGAGTCGCCCAAGAATTACTTGATAAAGTCAGATTAGTTGCAACAAGACCTCAGATAACTACACATTATACAATTTAGCTCGAACAGTGTAGGAATGGATCCTTGGCTCTACTTGGCATTAGTTAATAAGATCCCATTATTTGAGAAGACAGAGCTTGTCCAGAATGCATTAGGCCAATTTTTTGAATATCGTGGAGCCACAAGGCATCCAGTGATAAGAGAAATCTCACCACAGGTATTTCCAAATCTTGCAACAGCATATTGGGCAAAGTGATTCATTCTAATATACTCAGAGATTCAGAGCATCTGACTTAATTGCTAAGGCAACTGTAACATGTCTGATTTAGATGGCTTCAGCACATAAACTAAGATGTGAGATATCAAAAGGTCGTGGTGCCAGTGTAATGGTCCAAAAAACAACCAATATCCTCCCTACACTTATATATTAACCAACACATATATTTTAAAAGCAAAGAAGAACCAATGTCGCTATGTTCAGTCCTTAAAAATCACATGAGTAGGTATTGTTTATCCTCATTTTGTCAGAAATTGGGGCACAGAGAGTAACTTAACCTAAAGTTATGTGGCCAGTAAATTGTGATGTTATGATGTGAATTCAGCCTGTCTCTAGTCCCTTCCTCGTGCCTCCATCCTGCCTTTTAGAATTGTCTCCAGCACAGTGGCAGCCCCTGTGCTGAGAAACTGGATGTCTTTGCTTTTGAAAATCCTCTATATGCCAGTGGAAGTTTGACTTCTACTTGCTGGAGAGCTGTTGCTACTATTCATAAAGCTTTCCTGGAATGAGAATCATTAAGTATTTAGGCTTACATGTTTCTTTGCTGGTCTGTAGTAACGTGTCCAAGTAGTATGAGGCAGACTAGCATCTTCTAGGGTGTTTTTGAGGAGCATACTGCCCAGCTTCCAGGACACTCAGAGTTATATGTGGCTTTGGATACCTTTTCTCTGGTACGTAATGTAGATAGATGGTGGTGAAGAGATGTAGGAAGGCTACACTACCTCGGTGATGCAGGGACAGAGATTTATGTTTTCAGTGTGCTTTTAGGCATATCTGCTGCACCTGTGCTCCTGAGTGTTTAAATAAAAAGGGAAAGAGAATTCTGGCTTGATAAAATGTTGGCTCAGATAAAGTCATTAGGAAGGAAATGTGATTGTTGCTCTAACTGGAGTGTGGTATACCTTTGGAGTAGATGAAAATGGATGGGGTGGAGTGGGCTTCACAGCCCTATTGAGGTGGTAATAAAGCCATTGATAAACTAGGAGGTGTAGTCCAGCAATTAAGATTCATGGTGCTGGGGAAATGCAATCTGTGTTCTTAGATGTTCTTAGATGCAGATATTTGGTGTCTCTCCCTCTTTGTCTGTTCAACAAAGAACAGAGGCTTCCACAGACTGCATCTAGGTTCTGAGATATAGACAAACCAAATGTTTTAAAAGGGGGAAAATGTTTTAAAAGGGGGAAAAAAACTTAAAAAGAGATGTGAGCATTTTGATTTAATTGATAATCATTACTCAGCTCTTGTGGTCCCATGTGCTGATTGTTGACATTATACAGATTCTCAGGCCAGTGAATCAATCTGTATAGATAAAGTCGTGATAATATTTGTGAGATACAGAACAACGTTTCATAATAAATTTTCTTTTTTTTTAAAATTGGGACTCTAAGACCCTGTTGTTAATACATGGGATGATGAAGGTCTTAGTTATGTATTAAGGCCTGCATTAGATTTGACTCCTGCCTTCCATCTTCAGACACAAATTGAACACATTTGAAAAATGAAAAAGCTTCACCTGGTTGGTTCAAGCTGTAGTTCCACCTTTACCCAGAGTCTTTATTAAATGCTAACAGGTTGGCAAGATAACTTAGCAAGTTTAAAGGCATTTGCTGCTGAGCCTAATGAACTGAGTTCTGTTCTCAGAGTCCACATGATTAAAGAAGAAAGCTGACTTCCACACGTTGTCCTATGGTAACTTGGCACATGCACTCACACACAGACAGCCTAAATAAGTAAATGAATAAATGTGGAAGTGCTAACCAAAGCCTGCTTCCACATCTCTAATTGTTTACTTCCTTGAAAGGATAAGGCTGTGAAGCTGCATGCAAGTAAACTTTTATAGTTATACATTAAAAGGTACCTGCCACACAGCACCAATTTGCCTGATGTTCCCAAGGAGTAAAATAATAGTGTGTTGTTTTGTTGGGTTTTGCGCCTTTCCTGGAACTCACTTTGTAGACCAGGCTGGCCTTGAACTCACAGAGATCTGCCTGGCTCTGCCTCCCTAGTGCTGGGATTAAAGGCGTGCATCACCACTGCCCGGCTAAATAATAGTGTTTTATTCCCCGTCATGCTGGGTTAGAACCCAATGCCTCATGCATGCCAGGCAAACATACCATGGATTCATACTCCCCTGTCCAATACTACTGGATTTCCAAGGACCTTTCAGTAAAGGAGGAAAGCAGAGTGATAACATTTGAATCTTGAGAGAGATGGACGTATGTATAGGAAAAAAGTAGGCATTCATACAAAGCTTTTTTTTTTTTTTTTGAAGTTTAGTTTATGCGTATGTGTGAGTGTCTGTGTATGTATGTGCATGATGTTGTGCCTGGTGCCTTTGGAGGTCAGTAGAGGGTGTTGGATCCACTTGAACTGGAACAGACAGTTGTCAGTCTATGTTGCTAGGAACCACTGAGCCATCTCTTCAGGCTCATGAAAGACTGTCTCAGGCAGGTATCGACTATGGTTGACCTTTCCCCCACAAAACTTGAGATATTGTAAAGGGTGACAAATAGTTCTCAACAGTATTAATAGTGCTGTAAAGGACAAATGGGTGGAATTTTGTACCCAAACACATTTCTCCACTCAGTTTGGGCAGACTTTGCTTTGTGCTTGCCAGGCATGTGACCTTGGCAAAGTTACTAAGGGATTTGAGCCTCAATTTCTTTATTAAGAGAAAGCAGTGGTTGTATTTGAGATAACAGCTTTTGGTCAGATGTCTGTTAGTGCCTAGTAGATGGTACCTTTTGCTTCATGTGAGAGACTTCTCTGTAGCTTGCCTTTGGCTTGGTAGTGTGATGATGAGTACACAGTGTACCCACTGTATACCTGTGTCAGAAGTTGTAGATTAGTCCTCAGACTAAGGTAGGTCATTTGTATGCAGTGTCTCCCTTCTTCCTTTAAGAAATAAAGGGTGAGCCAGGCGGTGGTGGCGCACGCCTTTAATCCCAGCACTCGGGAGGCCAGCCTGGTCTCCCAAGCGAGTTCCAGGAAAGGTGCAAAGCTACACAGAGAAACCCTATCTCGAAAAACCAGAAGAAAAAAAAAAGAAAGAAAGAAATAAAGGGTGAATGGCAGTTTCCTGTAGAAGAGCTTTAATCATTAACTTTTGGTAGCTTGTTTGCCTGTAGCTTGTTTTAATGTTTAAAGCATATGGTGTTCCTAGGAAGGTCTAGGTTAATATTTTTTTCCACAGAGATGGAGCATGGCATATGTGGAGGATTTGAAGGAGAATTTGCCAGAAATGAGACTGTTTTGGAGCTTTGGAGAACCCCTTAACAGGGGAATGGAAAAGAAGGTCCCATGGGCTCCATGTAGGCAGGGTCTACTTTTGGGCATGCAGGTAGGTTGTGGAGGCTCAGCTCATCCCAATACCATGGATTCTTTTCCCAGGCAAACTCTGGCAATTTTTGCATCTAGTTGATATTAGCTGTGTTCTTAAAATGTTTAAAGACCCAAGGAAGATTGTTTTCAAATACATCATTCAGCTAAACATCCCAACTCTACAGGTTGTCTTTAGGTTTCTTGCAGACAGTGTCTTTTTGGATATTCAGGAATTACCAAAACCTTTTCCCAGGATTTTGTGGCTGCTGTTGGGTGGAAACTTCCTATTTCTTCGAGGCATGATTACAGAGCAAATGGTATTCTTTTTAATTTTAGTTTAGTTGTTTACCTGCATGTATGTCCTATGTACCACTTTGATTCTCAGTGCTCGAGGAGGCCAGAAGGGGGTGTCAGATCTCTTGGAACCGGAGTTACAGAGTGTGAGATGCCTTGTAGGTGCTGGGAATTGAACCTATGGTCCTCTGGAAAACCAGCCAGTGATTTTTTTTTTTTTAATTAAGAAAATTTTTTATTTATTTTACATACCAATCACAGATCCCCCTCTTCCCTCCTCCTGCCCCTCTAGCCTCCCTCTCCCAACCCACCCCCCATTCCCTACAAGAAAGTAAGGCCTCCCATGGGGAGATACATTTAGTAGAGGCAAGTCTAAGCCCCTCCCCCTGCCTCAAGGCTGTTCAAGGTGTCCCATCATAGGTAGTGGGCTCCAAAAAGCCTGCTCATGCACCAAGGATGGATTCTGATCCTACTGCCAGGGGCCCCGTAGGCAGATCAAGCTACACAACTGTCTTACTATGCAGAACACCTAGT
The DNA here is from genome assembly GCA_902168425.1 of Peromyscus attwateri. Lineage (NCBI taxonomy): Eukaryota > Metazoa > Chordata > Mammalia > Rodentia > Cricetidae > Peromyscus > Peromyscus attwateri. The sequence goes on along the minus strand of CABHPP010120658.1, from coordinate 23,905 downwards.
CCAGTCCCCAGCCAGTGATCTTAACCACTGCCATCTCTTCATCCCATAAATGATTTTCTTAAATTTAACCTAACTTGATTGCTAGTGAAGATGCACTTACTAACTTTGACTTTATATATGTGAATCTACATGGGTGTTGGGGACTAGAGAGTAGAAGAAAGAGGCTTTAAGGGAGACCAGTACATGTGATATATGACAGTGAAAGGGTTCTAGCATCCTGGGGAGGGAGAGTTGAGGGAGAGGTCAAGCAAAATGTGTAGGTACAAAAATGGCATAAGGAAATCCCTGCTTGGTTTGTTAATAAATAAAGAATAAAATTAGAAATAATAAAGACATCCATGTTTAGAAAAGGAGAAACAGTTTTACTTTTTCTGAACTTGGTTGCTCTGGACTATCTGACTTTATTTCAGATTCTTCAAGCTTTAAAATTTGGAGGAGTGAGTTCATACCTGTATCTGACTAGGATGATTGCATTTCCTATTGCAGAAACTAGATTTGTTTCTATGTCTAGACTAGTCCTGTATTAAAGATATATTTTAAAACACTGTCTTGGGGTCATGTCTGTAGTCAAAAGAAAATGAACCTTACATCATTGCCATTCTGTGACACACACATCTCCTCACCTATGTGACAAGGATGTCAACCTTTCCTGTCCTGCAATGGTATCTGAGGTTACTTCACATGGCAACAGGAAGTTTGTCCTGTCCTGACGTAGATGAAAACATTACCTGCAGGCTTTGCTGCCCTTGCTACTGTGGTGCCTTCTTTCTGATTAATACTATTTAGTCCTTGATTCCCTGTTACTGCTTGTGATCAAACACAAAGGAGTAGAACAGTCTATACCAAATAAAATAGTTAAGTTGAATTTTCAGAGTAATGGCCTTGCTTGGTTTGGGGTTCGTTCTGTTTTTTTTTTTTGGTTTGGTTTGGTTTTTGGCTTGTTGTTCTTTTGTTTGTTTTGTCTCTTTCACCTCCTGCACAGAATCCCTTCTCATAGCATGGCAGTAAGTAGATCTTTGCACTTCTTTGTGCAAGCAGCTGTACTCAGTGCTTCAAAAATGGATCTGTGGGCCTTGACCTTGGGATAGCTATGATACACTTGAAGAGATGATAGCTATAAATGGCCAGGAGACTAGTCTAATGAAGTGAGTGAGAGTATTGTTTCCAGACCCTTGGCAGCTATATCGGTAGCACATGAAGTATGCTAAGACGTAGTAACGATTGTTGTGGACAGCCAGTAGATAAGCTGTGCTCAAAGCAGCAATGTAGGGAGACAGGGCAAAGGAACAATTAATTGAAGCTGAAGCTGACATCTGGAGGCCCAGAGATTTGGCACAGGCAGCTGGTGTGGCAGCAGACAGGGCACTTAGGTACAGTGGTTTGGAAGAGAGAAGGCATAGGGAACAGAGTCAGTGGGGCACCTGCGTAGGGAGGTCTGTGAATGTCTGTAGAAAGAGTTTGGCTTTTTCAACTTTTTAAATATGTGGTTTAGTGATATAAAGCTGTCATAGGGAATAGATTGATATATGAGATCTTGGGTGTCGTGTAAGAATGAACTGGATACTTGCCAGCAGATGGGAGCCACCTTATCTCTCCCTGTACTTTCCAATCTTCCTCCAAGGTGTTTGGAACACAAGAAACAGCTGTGGGCTAGGCTTTCATTTGTGGTTATAGGGATAATAGTACAAGATGTGCTTTGAGGCTAGTATACTTGAGGACCAGAAAAGTTGAGTACATTTTCCCACATTGCAAAACACTGAGGGAAAATATAAGTTTTTTTTTCCTTTTCAAAGATTTTCTTTTATTATATGACATACAGGTTAAACTTGCCTACTTGAAAAATACAGAAAGGGTAATAAAATAAATATTTTTCTCTTTATCTATTTTTATAGGTAATGCTTTATCAAATGTTAAAATGGTTATTTTGCAAAATAATAAATAGAACACAGCTGTGGAATGCAAGGACCCACCCAAAAGACCAGGAGCATTTTGGCTTTATAAATACTTAGCCTTTTGGCAATATTTTAGTTTGTAAAACAATTTTCTTTTTAAATTTTTTTTCAAGACAGGGTTTCTCTGTGTAGCCCTGACTGTCTTGGAACTTGTTCTGTAGACCAAGTTGGCCTTGAATTACAGAGATCTGTCTGCCTTCTGAGTGGGACCAAAGGCATGTGCCACCACTGCCCAGCCACATACCAGTTTCTAAGTCTACATCTCTGCTGTTTAAACAAAAACTGTCAATAAACTTTAGTTTCCAGGAAGGTCCATCAGTTCTTGTCACACTTTGGTGGAGCAATAATAGTCATGATTATCATGATGGCCAGTTCTGTATCAGTAGCTCCATAGAAAGGAGAAAGACCTCTTTCTTGCAATTAAGTCTGACCATTTTCCTTATGACCTGGTGACCTCAGTAAACAAAACTTCAGTGATGAGCTATTCCTGTTGTAGGCATTCTTAGTAAGCTTCAGTATTTTGCTGTGAACCCCAGACATGTCCTGAAATGAGTCTCAGCTATCCATGTAACAAGGTTTGAGTATTTCCAGATGAATACCCTTAGTAAAGATCTTCCATTTCCTGTGTTATTCGTTGCCCATGAGGTAGTGTTGGTTTCCAGTTGCAATGGGAGAAACCATGTCTAACAACACTACTTAAATATCCAATGCAATACAGATTATTCATCACAAAGGCTTGTAACAGTCTCCATCTGGGAGAGACAGTGTCTAGAACACACAGAAGCCATGGAAGGATCTTAACTTCAGTTTTGAAGGCCATGTTCTTGTTTTTTGGCTATGATGCTGACACAGAAACACCTAGCTTTCTTGGGGATGCTTTTCTGCCTTTTCTGGTAGGCAAGCCTCTGCTTCATTCTTGCTGTTTGAACACAGATGACTAGTGTGCAATGCCCTTGAATAACACAGCATCACAGGCTTTCCATTCTGACTTACACAGACACTTCATGGTACCACACTTAAGTTCACTTTTTGTTGCCAAAAGCAGTACAGGAATGTCTTCTGTCTGCTAGGCCCTGTGGAGCTGGATCCTCAGCTCAGACATCTTCTCAAAACTTACTGGCTGTGTGCTGAAGTAGGCAGCCAATTCTAGGCATCCACAACCTGCATTTAGAATTTTTTTTCCCCATTATGTCTATAGTCATTCCACTTCTCCATCAGCAATCAGGGTACATTCAAATATCTTCTCCCAGTACCTTGCAAATACTGTCCATGTTGTCGTGCATCCTACAGAGTTAACCACAATGACTTCCCTAACTTCTGCTCTCTTATAAACACCACACAGTAGTAGGTGTTCCCCAGCTAAAAGTAGATGACAGAGTCTCTAGTGACAGTGGTCTTCAGGAGTGGCAGAGGTTACATGAGTGGGGTTCCTTCTAGACTGTCAAATGCCTGGCACTGGCATATTGTCCTAAAAGATGGCCACAGAAAATGCATCTGCTTCTGTATGTCATTTCATAAAGATTTCCCTCTCTCTTTTGCAAACAGTTCTGACAGCTGTGAAGTCCTGTAATAGTTAAGTACCTATTTTCTGCTCATAGCAGTGTTCTCACATGATAGAAGCTAAAACTTCAGATCTCTAAGGAGGATGTTAATGATAGCAGTAGCAAAGTTTAAGGTGGCTTGGAGGAACCATTGGCCAGCAAGCAACAGTGTTTTCTCTGTGGAACAATGGAGCAGAGAAATAATTCTCCCGTGTCTTTGTCAACATCATATCCTGCTTGCTCATTGGGTGCTGATTGTCCTCACCTCCTGTTCTGTACAGCTACAGCTTTATTTTGGTGGTGCAGAGAAGGGTGGAGTCTGTGCAGGCTTCAGGCTCCTGGGTGGGAGACATGGAAAGGCCTTGGTTTCCTGCCCACTGGGGAAGCCGCAATACTAAGTGTTCAGAACACCTTTAGAAAACTGCTACTGATCAAGGGTTGAGGGCCCTCTTCTCCTGTCTTTGAGTTTCACTCATTAATGCACACCATTCCTCTCTGCTGAACGAATTTGCAGGCACCCCTGCAAACTGGGTCTGACTCTGAAGCTATAAGGAGTCCTAGCATGTGGCTCTCCTGTTTTCTGTAAAATGATTTTGTTTTATGTACGTTTCTCAAACCCCTTCCATTTTCTTTAAAAAATAAAAACAAAAAAGACTATTATGCTTCTAGAATATAGTGATCAGGTTTCCGTTACAGAGAAATTTGGCTAATTATTTTTTTCTTCCTGCTTTCCTTAGAAATCCTAAGTAATGCTCTGAAGAGAGGAGAGATCATTGCAAAGCAAGGAGGAGGTAGGAATCATTTAGCTTGATGTTCTGTGTTTTATTGTTGTTATTAGAACAGGCATTAATGGGGACTCAACAGTAGTGTGACAAACATGGGATCCGACACAGGCTACCCAGGGTGGGAGCAGTCACTGCCTTTTTGTAGCTGTGTGGCTTGTGGCAAGTGACTATACCTTTGTAGTACTCACCTATACAGTGCGGGGAGGGAATAATAGGTACCATCTTAGAGGGTTGTAAAAGAGCCAGTGCATGTAAAAACTCTTAACTGATAAGTGCACCACCTAATACATGACAAATGCTTGTTGAAACATGAATGTGTGTTCATTAGAAAGACTCAAAAATTGAGTATCTATAGGCCCGGTGTCCATTGTTGAGTGCTGCAAACATTTTGGTATATTGTCTTCCATGATGGTTTTAGGGCTCTTAGAATTAAATGAACTGTTTTTTGTTTTGTTTTAAGATTTAATTGGTGTGTGTGTGTGTGTGTGTGTGTGTGTGT
>CABHPP010120658.1:0-19118 GCA_902168425.1 Peromyscus attwateri | reverse complement strand
GTGTGTGTGTGTGTGTGTGTGTGTGTGTGTAGGGATGTGCACATGAGTACAGGTGCCAGTAGACAACAGAGGCAGAAGATCTCCTAGGAGCTGGAACTGTAGGTGCTTGTGAGTTCCGTGATGTGGATGCTGGGAACTGAATGAATTCTGAGCCAGCTCTCCAGCCCAAATTGTACCTTTTAAGCCCAATATTTTTTCCTCCAGCCTTCAAGTTTGGCCTTCCTTTGGCAGCCCACTTGCCAGGCATTTCTATGGGGGCTTTGCTAAGGTCTTTCCTGATTCTGCTGGTGTTGACATGGGGCTGCCAGCATCATTGATACACTATGTGTTAAGCCAGAACCTTTTTCCCTCTTGCAAATGTGTAGAAGTTACTTTCTGAGCTATTTTTGTTCTGAAACACTAACATTCTTGAAGTTGTACTTCTTTTTTGTCAACCAGTGTGCTGTGTTTCAGCTACAGAAGTGGGCACAGAGAGGTGAATTGACTTGTGCCAGGCCACACAACTTTGGCGAGTTACATACTATTATAAAAATTGCTGATTGTTCTCTTGTTGAATTTCACCCTGGGTCGTTAATAGTCTAGCCGTGGGTTAGACTGCTGTGTTGAGAGATGAGCACTATGAAACTTGAGTTTTGAACTCTGCATGGTGAAGTGGTGGGTCATGTATGGCCTTGGTGATAGAGCCAGACCTTCCCTGTCCAGAGGTTGTAAGCACCATGGATGAGGGTCATTGTGTGCTGGTCACTGACCCCTTGGCTTCTTCGAGAATTGACTCTGCTTATGCAGTCAGCATCTTTCTTCCAAAACCAATGAAATCAATATACGTAAGCTATCAATTTCCCTCCCAGAAGGAAGTGTTCTAAGAAATGGACAGTTTGTATGCATGTGTACACTGAGGATCTATATGGACATTTTTGTTTTCTTTATCTTCTGCTCACATGGCTGTGTAATAACTTTGTGCCCTGGAAGCACTAAGGAAATGCAGACAGACTGGCTGTCACAGGGCATCTTAAGAGGGATAAATTGAGGGAGGATAAAGGTTGTAAGTGACTTTGAATTATCTCCATGTAACTCTTATCGGTTATCCCGAGTTATTGAATATGAAGTTTTCCGAGCTTCTTTGAGAGCATTTCTCAATGTCTGCTTATAAGGAACTACAAAGTTTTCAGGAATTGATGTGTGACTCATAGGTTTGTTATAGGTACCAGCATGAAGGTGAAGTTTTTTGGTTTTTGGTGGGTGGGGTTTTTTGTTGTTTTTTTGTTTTTGTTTTTGTTTTTGATTTTAGGACATAGTGTTTTCTCTGTGGTGTATCCCTGGCTGTCCTTGAACTCAGTTTGCAGACCAGGTTGGCCTCGAACTCACAGAGATCCAACTGCTTCTACCTCCCAAGTGCTATCATTAAAGGCGTGAGCCACCACCACCCAGTGAAGGTGAATTTTTATTCCTTAAGTTTTATTATGAAATTTTTACCTTTGTTATGGAGTGGAAAGGATAATTGTGGATATCTTGTTGCTAACATTGAGTTTTCTTAATAGTAAATTACTTTGATTTGTGTTTGAACTTGGGATCTGAAGTGCCCAGACTGGCTTGCATTGTTATATGAATACCTACACAAGTCCCTGACTTCCACTTGTGCTTTTTATTCCTGTTTCAGGTGGAGCTGGAGGCAGTGTCCCTGGGATCGAGAGGATGGGCCCTGGCATTGACCGCATTGGCGGTGCTGGCATGGAGCGCATGGGCGCAGGCCTAGGCCATGGCATGGATCGAGTGGGCTCTGAGATTGAGCGTATGGGCCTGGTCATGGACCGCATGGGCTCAGTTGAGCGCATGGGCTCCGGCATTGAGCGCATGGGCCCACTAGGTCTTGACCACATGGCCTCCAGTATTGAGCGCATGGGCCAGACCATGGAGCGAATTGGCTCTGGCGTGGAGCGCATGGGTGCCGGCATGGGCTTTGGCCTAGAGCGCATGGCCGCGCCCATTGACCGAGTGGGTCAAACCATTGAGCGCATGGGCTCTGGTGTAGAGCGCATGGGCCCTGCCATTGAGCGTATGGGCCTGAGCATGGATCGCATGGTGCCCGCAGGCATGGGGGCCGGCCTGGAGCGGATGGGCCCTGTAATGGATCGTATGGCCACCGGCCTGGAGCGAATGGGCGCCAACAACCTGGAGCGCATGGGCCTGGAGCGCATGGGAGCCAACAGTCTGGAGCGCATGGGCCTGGAGCGAATGGGCGCCAACAGTCTGGAGCGTATGGGCCCTGCCATGGGCCCGGCATTGGGCGCTGGCATTGAGCGAATGGGCCTGGCCATGGGTGGCGCTGGAGGTGCTAGCTTTGACCGAGCCATTGAGATGGAACGGGGCAACTTTGGAGGAAGCTTCGCAGGTTCCTTTGGCGGAGCTGGAGGCCATGCACCTGGAGTAGCTAGGAAGGCCTGCCAGATATTTGTGAGAAATGTAAGTGGTTCTTCAGGAGCTCCTAGTTGTTGTTGTGAATGAGGTGGTGGGGAAATCAGAGGACTGAGCGATGTAGACCAGAGGGAAGTCTGTTGAAGGGAGAGCTGGGTAGCATGGGGAGTACAACTTGCTCATCCCCAAAACTGGGCTGGAGGTTGAGAGTTTTCAGGAAGAAATAGTGCCAGGGCTAGGCATGGTGACCCATTTCTTTAATCCCCACCACACTCTAGAGGTAAAGGTGAGTTGGTTCTCTGAGATCCAGGCTAACAAGAGCTACCAAGTGAAATCCTGTCTCCAAAATACAAAGAAACAAAAATACAGTAGTCAGGCATTTGCCTGTGATGTGCCAGGCAGTACAGTAAACTGAGCTCTAAAGGTCTGTGGCTTCTGATTCCCTTGGCTTGAGGAACACTTCAGTCTTGGCACAGTAATTTAAGAGAAAGGTGGTTGTGATTGATAGAATTACATTTCGTCACTGAATGACTGAATGGGTTGCCTGCTCAGCTCTTAGGTCATCCCCATAAGCTAAAGACTTGTTTTGTTTCCTGCTAATTGTCATAAAGATGTCAGCCTGCCTCTCTGTCATGAGAAGTGGAGATTTTTTTGGAGTTGGGGGGACTACTGGGGATTAAATCTAGGTCTATACATTACTAGGCAAATCACCCTACAGCTAAGCTACACACCCAGCCCAAGGAAACCTTCAAGTCATATTCTCGTATCTGTTGTGATGTCTGTACATTGAGATTTGGTTGCATCACAGATTAGTCTGCCTCTTTTTTCCTCAGCTCCCATTTGATTTTACATGGAAGATGCTAAAGGACAAATTCAACGAATGTGGTAAGTGTCTGTTTTAGAAAGGCTCTCTATGTGCATTCCTGTGTTGTGGCTTGTTGGTGATGCTGTTGAGTTGGAGCAGTGAAGCTTCCTTTCCAGCCTTAACCACTGACCATGGGCTCTAGAGCACCAATGGGCCTTGCCATTGTTCTGCCTCTGCAGGTACTCAGGCAGGTGTTGGGTGTCCTGGTATGTGTCATGCTATGTGCTCATTTCATCCTTTATGAGACAGTCTGTCTCTGTTATAACCTAAGCTGGACTTGAGTTCATGATTCTGGAACTACATGCAAATGCTACCACTCCTGTTTTCTTAGTTTCTGAGAGGAGGCAGTATTGTCATTTTTACGTAAGAGTCAGCAAAACCACCTTCCTAAAGTCACAGATTGGTTAAGAGGCAAAAACAAGTAATTCCAAGACAAGTTGCCTTCCTCCATGAAGCCTATAGCCAGTCTGGTTCCCCAAAGCATTCACGCTCTACAGTTACAGGTTTGGGCACACAGTATGGGATGAAAGTCTCTGATTGTGGATTCATAGGCACACTAGGCATACTTTCTGGAAAGCTTCCTTGATGACCAAGATGCAGTCTTCCCCTACTACCATTGCACCTTCTCAGCTAAACCAAGGTCTAGGTGCTGCTCGATCAAAACACCTGTATTTTGTTTCCTCACTCAGAAATGGCTTACATTTCAGTGTTTTTGATGCTTTCCCCTGTTTTTTGGGGGGTAAGCTGTAGAGTCAAAGCCCACCTTCTTGCCTGGTTCTTTGATTCTCTCCACTGCAAATTTCACATCAGTCATTATTGTAACTAGATATTATAAAAACTCAGGTTGGAATGTGCCATTTATCCCACCTCTGAGAATATGCAAATTCAAAAGCTTCTGAAAACTTGGTTCCATCTTCCTATTGCCCTTGAACCTGTGACATTCTCTGCTTTCTTGCCAGAAGATGGCCTTCCCTTTTCCCTTCTCTTTTTTCCTTCCCCTTTTCTCTTTTTCTTTTTGAGACAGGATCCAACTAGCCCAAGTTAGCTGCAAAATCATTGTGTAGCTGAAGATGATCTTGAACTCTTAGATTTATTTATTTTAATTTTTTTGAGATTGGGGTCCTAGAAATCAGACTGGACCTTAAACTCACCACTATTATGTAGCCCAAAACAACCTTGAACTTTTAGTCCTGCTTCTAACTCCTGAATGCTGGGATTACAGGGGTGTGCCACCATGCCTGGTTTGTGTAAGTGCTGGGGCTCAAACCCAGGGTTTTGTGCATGCTAGGCAAGCAGTGTATCCACTGAGCCTCATCCTCAGTGACCTTGCACTCTTGATTCTTTTAACCTCCACCTCCCAAGGGCTGGGATTACAGGAGAGCCACCTTTCCATTCTCCTTTTTGTCTTCCCTCCTTTAGTTCTGTCTTGTCATTCTTTTGAGGCTGGGTCTTGCCATGTAGCTCCAGTCTGGCCTAGAACTCAAAATCTTGCTTTAGCCTCCCAAGTTCTGGGTTGCAGATGTGTACCATTGTGTCCTGCTCTGGCAGGAATGTTTATTCTGATGAATTGCTACTTAATATCTTTCAGATCTTTATCATGAGAAGCCACTGGAGTGTCATCTCTCCCCAAGCCATAAGTAGCATTAAGGGCCTAACAGTACCAACATGTCTTTGGCTCTTACTCTATTATAGACCCATTTATTGTACTTGACACATACCTGGGTACTTAATAACCTGGGCGCTTATAGGTCTATGAATGGATATGTGTAAGCTACTCACTAAGTATACCTGGCTTACATTGGGGCAGTATAGAGTATCATATTGGCAGTGGCCCTTGTGACTAGATGGTGGTATTCAACAATCAAGTCTTTAGAATACAAATCTAAAACAAAAGTTGGCTCCTCTTGGTGTAACTTGTTGGAGCATAAAGGCAAACATTTGAAGCTGGTTGGCAGGTTCTTCACAGCAGGTTAGGCTGTTGTCCTGCTTGGAGAACAATGGCAATATAGTGGAGGGGGCTGTAGTTGCTGGCGCCATTCGTGGTGTTCTGAGCATTCACTTCATGTGCAAGGGCCTCTCCTTTTTGACTCTGTCACCGAAATCCAACAGGTGATCTGGACTGAGTGGAGCCCAGACTGAGGCTGAGCTCTGGGTTTGCCTGATGCGTGTGGTCTCTTCTTCCCTCCCTGTGCCAGGCCATGTGCTGTACGCCGACATCAAGATGGAGAACGGAAAATCCAAGGGGTGCGGTGTGGTTAAGTTTGAGTCTCCAGAGGTGGCTGAGAGAGCCTGCCGGATGATGAATGGCATGAAGCTGAGTGGCCGAGAGATTGATGTTCGAATTGATAGAAATGCTTAAGCAGTTGCCTTTTTTAAACATCAATACCAGACCTCTGAATTTGTATTTTTCCTTGTTAACCATTTTAATTTGTTGGCTGGATGTATAAAGATGTTTAAAAAATTCAGTTGCTTTTTGGGGTAATCTGAATTAATATTTTAATGATTGGGGTTCCATTTGACTGTTTGCATTGAGATTGCAATGTGCGCAATTTTTTTTGTAGTTGTGGCATCTTGTTGACATCAAATATGACTTTGATAATAAATACCAGTTCCTGAAAGTGGCTTGCTTTTTTTTGTGTGTATATGTTTTATGTTATAGAGGTGGCCATCTGAGATCTGCAGAGCTGGGGCAGCTTGCACTTCTTCCTCGGAGCTGTGACCTCCAGGGATCTGACTCCATTGTTGCTTGTCTGTGGGCCCCAATCTTTGGAAAGCAGACCCTGGTTATAGTAGGAACACTATAGTACAGATCCTAGAAGGTCTTCATCTTCCCAGGAGTGATAATAGCAATCCTGAAAGTCATTCTGTGGTCTTATTCTCAGGCACTGAGTGAAGCTCACTTAATTTTGGCTTTTCTTTGTTCAAGCCCACTAAGAATGTCACTGTTTGGGACATACTTCATATGATGTCCTGTTAGGCAGGAGTCCCACTAGTGAAAGGCGGTCATAGACTCACTTGGCAACACATGCTTCCAGCCTACAAGGAGTTTTGGGATACAGCTACTGGTCATCTAGGGTGTGTGTGGGTGAATCCTTAGCAGCTCCTTTCCTATGGGGCAGACAACTGATTTTTCTTTCTCTTCACTTTTGATGCCTGGCATGTGCCTGTGTTCTGTTGTGTGTACCAGTCAGAAAGGAGAGGAAAAGACAAGAAGCAAGGATGTTTTAAAGACGGGTTTTATGTGGGCATGTACACTTGGGCTTGTTTGCCAGGCTGGGATCCAGGGCTCCTGAGAAGCAGTGACTGGGTTGGTGGTCCTGGAACCCACTTGTCTGTCTGCCTTACTGTCCCTGAGGAAACGGTTGGGTGTCCAGAGGGTCTGCAAAGAAGGATGAGTTCAAATGATCTATGCCACAGAAGCATGATAACAAGCATCCCCATAGGAGTCACTATACATACCCCAGAAGCTGACGTCATCATATACTTCTGTTTCCCTGGCAGAGAGCACAGTATAGTCAGTAGGGGACAACCCTGGTGTTCCCCATTCCACCCAGGCAGGGCCAACACTTACAAGGGCAACAGTGCAGTCCTGGGTACATAGCCATCTGCAGGGGAGAGTAGATAGAGTGGATTCTCAACCCTAGAACCCCTCCCTCATTTCCCTACATGTGGGCCAAGCACACTTACACTTGCCCTTGGGGTCCCTGCACAGCATCTCATCCCTGTTAGTAAACTCGATCACCTCCAGGATTTCTCCACGCCGGATGCCCAGGTGCTTGCCACCTCCACGCCGGGTTTTGGCATTGGGATCAATCATCATCTTTGTGTGAATCACGATCTCACCTTCAAACTTGGGGAACATCATGTTAAGACTCTACTTCTGCTGTAATTTTGGTTCCTTCCTCAGGATGGAAGTCCTGGGCCCTGGGTACCAGTCCTCCCAGGATTCATTCTTTGCTCTATATTCTCACCTTGAACTTCTTTCTAAACTCTCTTTCAGCTTTCTCTGCCTTCCTGATCTGTTTCAGCAACTTGGGGTCTGTGGGTGGCAGCTGCTGTGGCTGAGTGGCATTTTTCCTGGAAGACCCAGACATTGGGATATTTATAAGTAAGAAGTATGCCCTATCAAGAGCCCCAGAGCTTAGCCCAGCACTGTAACACCCTGTTTGCCCCATGTACCTGAACTCTGTGTCCTGCTGAGGCCATCTGGTGGTTTGCTGGGTAGACTGCACTTCATCTGAGGGCATTAGACAGAGTCAGGACAAAGGCCCCCAGCTTTGTCACCCTAGTGACTTGATGGGTGACCCTGCTCTGTCAGTCCTCAGGGCTTCCCTGTATCTTGACCACTTTTCTTCTGTACCTTTCTCTGAGGATTCATCGGTTCTTGTTGGTAAGGTTTACTTTGGTGTGAGGAAAGGCTGAGAAGTTGGTCAACTGTCTAAGGCTACCCAGCTAGTAAAATTGTAGAGATGGGATGGATTTGTAGGCCTTTGGTTTTGTTTTTGGTCTCTCTGTATAGACCAGGCTAGCCTGGAACTCAGATCTATCTGCCTCTGTCTCCCCAAGTGCTGGCCACCATGACCAGCTCACAAATTGTAGACTTTGGGAGCCATTTTGCTTCTGCCTCCCAGGATATGTTGGGAGTTATAGTAAGATTTTTGGATTCAGAGCTAAAAACAAGCTTTCCCTTATAGCATCCACAGTTTGCCTCTCAGGAGGAGCAACCAGGGTGGGGTTCTTTTTTTGGTTGGTTGGTTGGTTGGTTGGTTGGTTGGTTGATTGGTTGGTTTTTTTGAAGACAAGAGTTTCTCTATGTAGCCCTGACTGTCCTGGAACTCACTCTGTAGACCAGGCTGGCCTCGAACTCAGATCCACCTGCCTCTGCCTCTGCCTCCCGGGTTCTGGGATTAAAAGCGTGTGCCGCCGCCACCACCACTTGGCCAGGGTGGGGTTCTTAGCCTGAACCTTCTGTTGCAGAGACTGAATGGTAGGGTTTCCCAGAGGAGTTGACTTACACCACTTCCCAGGAGTAGGCTAGTTCAGGAGTAGTGAGTTCAACTGTTGGCTGAGGGATTGGGTGACAGCCACTTAAAGATCAGGGTTATTAGGGCCTGAATCAGAGGCCCCATTTTGTTAATGACCCAAATGTTACTTTGGACCAACTATCTTTTCTGATGAGCAGACCACAGAGGTGCACCTGTGTCATACCCCATCAGTGCTGAGATTGATCTCTACTCTAGGCAGAGATCTGGGTCCTAACCAGAACCTGCACTGCACCTGCTTTTCTCATCTGCCTCAGCCTTGAATGGTTTCACAGCTAGAAACAAACTTGACTGTGGCAATACTGGGCCCTGTGGTTCTGGATCATCCTACAGCTTGTTCTGAAGCAGGCCACTGATAATCTTCCTTTCCTGTTGGTCTACATATAATCCTGGAAAGGCTGGACCCTGCGTCTCCAGGTGAGTTCCCAGCTGACAAAAGACAGGGGGGCGGGGGGGGGGGGTACCATGTTTCAAAGGAACCCAAGAGGAGGGAGGTGATGGTGGTCCCAGGCCACTCTGGTACTAGAAAGATACCTCTGAAATGCTCAAAGCAGCCTTTGAGAGACTCTGTGCCCACAGGATGGCTCACACATTGCACTGAAAGGAGAAATTCGAGAGAGGTCTGATACTTTGATCATGATCTTGAAAAATGGTGGGTAAAGATTGGGAGGAGGTTACTGAAGCAGTGTGTGTGGGATAGGGGATGGTCTTTTAGGTTTAAAGGTTCTAACCCTGGAAACTGGGCTAGGGCTCTGACCAACCTCTACAAAGCTGACACCCCTTACCCCCCAAACCATAGAACATCCCCTCAACAGAAGCACTAGGGGCCCTCTCTAGATGGATCAGGAGAAGCAAACAAAAGGCCCAGAAAGGAGCAAGGGCTGGAGAATTTGAAGGTATCTGGCTTTATACCAGGACCTCCAGCTGGAACAGTGAGAGCCAGCATATCCCAAGGCTAAAAGTCCCTCCTAGGAGCCCCAGTAGATAGTTAGGGAATAGCTAGGGGAGGTGGGGCTCAGCTGGAATCCCCCACAGCTCTAGATCAACTGGCTGGGCCTAGTCTCAGATCATTGAACTTCCTCATTGGTAATGGGGTAACAACTGCCTTGGCTGTGGCTGCAGAATCATCAAAGCTCTTTCATAGAAGCCCATGTTGTTATCATAGACACCAATCCTGGAACCCTTCAAGAAATTGACTTAGAAAAAAGACAAAGAACCTTTTGCTGCACTGCTTCCAGCCCACACCTCTACTGATTCCAGGCATACATCTTGCTGGGACATCCTCTTGGGATGGGCTGCAAGGAACCTGATGGGTGGGGTTTGGGTGCCTCTGGGCTTCCCCTTCCTCACCATTCTGGCTCACCAGCATCCAGTCTGGTCTGGATCACTTTGTGGATCACTTAAACCTGTATCCTGAGAGAATGCCTTTGCAACTAATGTTTTATGGGTGCCCAAGCCAACCACCTAGACCATCTACAAACCTCTGCCTCTGGCGCTGAGACTAGAGTCACCTGTGGCCTCCACAGCATCATACAGTTCATAGATCTCGTCCGGGTTCCTGCAGAGATAGCTGAGATGAGGGCCTCCTTTAACCTTACACCCCATGCCTGACCCCTTTCTCCCTACACTCACTGCGAGATATGTTGAGGTTTTTGGGCTGGGAAGTGGGTCACAGAAGAGCCGGTCTTCAGTACAGCTGTGGAGGAGAGAGCATGGGAGGGAAGTGGATCTGTCCAGATATTTTGTCCCCTCCTCTGCCTGATCCACCTACCCTAAACTCACCCATGGCTGTTGCTGAGCCTCTCCGGAAGCTTTGGATATTGATGGGAACAGGCGGTAATGGGGGCTTGGCTGGAGGGGATCCCAGGCTGCTGGCTGAGGGCAGAGGCCGCCGCCGGGGCAGTTGCCGGACTTGCAAGTCTTCCGATTTCCAGCGGGGTGTCCCAGGGACTCCATACCCAGGGCTGAGGGGGAACTGGGGGCTAGAGCCCGCAAAGGCAGAGGGCAGAGAGCACTCCGATACTGAACCAGGAAGCTTGGGCTTTCTGGGCAGACCCTTGGGAAAGTCAGGCTGGAAGAACTTGCCGTGTTGAGGCTTCAGAAACTTCCTGGGGAGTGAGCTGAACTCAGGCTCTGAGGATGTTCTAGGGAGATGACCCAGTTCCAGCTGTGAGGGCTTCTTAGGAAGCACTTTGAGGTCTGGGTGCTGAGGCTTCTTAGGAACTTTTCGGACTTCGGGCTCTGAGGATGTCCTGGTAAGGTCACTTAGCTGGAGCTGTGGATGCTTTTTGGAAAATGCATGGAAATCTGACTGCGGGGAGTAAGATGGGAGATTGCATGACTCAGGCTTCCAGGGGGGTGTCTGGGGGACCTCATAGGAAATGGGCTGCTGTGCAGACTTTGGGCAACCAATGGCCTGAGGATGTGGAGGCTTCTTGAAGTTCTCATTGAACTCAGACTGCAGAGACATCTTGGGAAAGGTACTGATGTCAGACTGTGGGGAGTGGGGGTGAAACTCACTGGTCCCAGGTTTGGAGAGGGATGTCTGAGGAACTTGGCTGGTCTCTGACTGTGTCAGGGACTTCCTAGAGAAACCAGCAGCCTGAGGCTGCAGTGGCTTCTTGGGAAAAGTACTGGACTCAGATGGCAAGGGCTTCAGAGGGGCCTCACTGGGCTCAGGCTGCCAGAACTTCTTGGGGAATGTAATAGGTTTGAGCTCTACTGGGGGCCTGGCAGGATTGCTGAGCTCAGGTTTTAGGGGCTTCTGGGCAGGTACACTAGGCTCCTGGGGCACCTCAAGCTTTGGAGACTTATTGGTGAGCTTGCCAAACTCAGGTTTGGGAAGCTTCTTGGGGAGATTAGTGAACTCAGGCTGTGGGGGCTTGGGGAGGCTGGCAAACTGGGGCTGTGGGGGCTTCTTGGAATCTGTGAACTCAGCCTCTGAGGGCTTGAGACCAGTGAACTCTGGATGTAGAGGCTTCCTTGGAAGATCTTTGAGCTCAGCTTGTAGGGGCTTCTTGAGTAGATCAGTGGACTCGGGCTGCGACAACTTTCTGAGAACCTCTGACTGCGAAGTCTTCTTGGGGAGGTCTGCAAACCGTAGCTGCAGGGGTTTCAAGGACACTGTACTGAGCTCAGATTGTGAGACCTTCTTGGGCTGCTCACTTAATTCAGTCTGTGGAAACTTCTTCAGGAGTTTGTTGAACTCAGGTTTTAGGGTTTTTCTGGATGGTTCTCCAGGCTCTTGCTGAGAAGCCTGGAACTTAGCTTGGAGATTTTGGAAGTCCTGATTGCTTCCCTAGGAAGACATAGATCATTCAGGAAATCTCATACAAGGTAGATGGAGAAACAGCTAGGTACCTACAGATACAGTTGGTCGTAGACACACAAACCCATCACCCTCTCCATTCCCTTAGGCTCCCATTCTACTGTTGCTTCCTCCTCAACCTCAGCTCTACCTCAGCCGGCTTCTCTTTTTGGGTGAGAACTATTCCTGGCCTCAGGTTCCTGGAAGCCACACCCTCCTGACTCCTCCACCTAAGCTGTGTCTAACCTCATCTCTAACAAGACCTAGCTCCTGATGTCTCCCTACTAGCCCATGGCGCGACACGGTATTTCCAGTTAGTGATACTTTCTTCAACCTTTGCACCTTCTGCTCCTCGTTGGTTCCCTCTTTGCCCCCTGCCCAACCACTAGGTTCTCCACAGTCCGTTTTGTTCTGATTTCAAAATACATCCGGAATCCAACCACTTCTGTCACCCCAGCTGAAGGAACTGACCCCCTCAGCCCAGAATACTATAATGGGCTCTTCCTGGGTCTGCTGCTCTAGAGGAGGCCTGCTGACTCTCTGTTCCCAATCTCTCAGTGAGTTTTCATCTCTCCAGGGAAAGCAAACAGTCCTGAATGACTCAGCAACTTCCCTCCCTATCTCATAGCCTCTGTCCTCTCTGTAATGCATACACCTCAATGCACGAGTCTCCTCTTCCTCCTCCATGTCTTTGACAATATTCCTTAAGGAGATAGCACTATTTTAAGTCAGTTTCCCCTCCCCAGTTGTCTGCTTTCACCGCCCTATGTAACTGTTCTCTTTATATCTTCCATCACCTATCAAATTTCTTATATTAGTTCTGCTGTAATGTCTTTACAAGGTTGTTTTGGGGGTTTGTATTTTTGTGGTGTTAGGGATGGAACCCAGTACCTTGCTAAGCAAACTCTGTAGCATTCAGCCACACCACACCATTGACTAGGGTTTTTGTCTTGTTTATTTATTTTTTAATTTATTTTTGAAGTAGGGTCTCATATATCTCAGGCTTGTTTCAAACTTGCTATGTAGCTGAGGATAATGAACTCCTGATCCTTCTGCCTCCACCTACCATGTACTGGGATTACAGGTGTGTGCTGCCATACCCAGTTTGACTAAACCGTCTGCTCAGGCAAAGAACTTGTCATGAAAGCCTGTGTACTTGAGTTCTATCCTCAGTACCCATACATAAAAAAGCCAGGAGCAGCACTTGTAATCCTACCTCAGGGGAGGCCTACAGAGAAGGCCCTCTAGGGTTTTCTGGCCAGCCAGGCTAGCTAAGTCAACAAGCTCCGGGTGCAGTTAGAGGCTCTGTCTCACAAAAGAAGGTAGAAAGCCATCGAGGAAGACCCAACCTTCACATTCATGTACACAAATACAGCTATCTACTTTAGGCCCTCTAGATCATCAATGACCTCCCAGTGCCTGGCACATAGTAGGTCCTCAGTAAATATTTACAGAAACAGAAGTATATGCAGGATTATAAAAACAGGCATACATCCAGTTTAAGATGTATGCACAGGGAGGCTTACAACGTGACCCCTTCCCCAATGAGGACCAGCAGGCAGGCTCTCCACATGAGGACGTGTACTATATGACATGTTCAGAACATCCCTGATGCTCTCAAAGCTGGCCATTTGCCATAGGTTACAGGTACAGGTAGATACACAAGGCAAGGCCTTCTTTGAGGGGCCTTCCAGCCTGTCTTCACTTAGGGTCAGAAGATTGGAGGACAGAGAGGGCAGAACCTTGTGAGCCTATCTGAGATGGAGGGATTCAGAAGCACCTCTGGGAAGGAAGCAGTTCTTGCCTGGAGTCAGACATGCCTTTGTTGAAGCTCCAATCAGCGAGTGAGTGAGTTGAGGCAACAGCTCCAGATGACCACAGGGATAGATAAGGCTTAGCAGAGCATACTTGGATGACGACTGGCTGGGGACCAGGCTGGGGCAGCAGGTGCATGACCCATTTAGTCACCCCACAGGAAGCCTCTGGTCTCATTCCAGGTGCTGACCTGGGGTGAGGGGATATCATTCCAAGCATACCCAACCTTCCCCCTTTGCAGTCACAGATCCAAGCCTGGTCCACAAGAGCTCAAGCTATGCCTTGACTGTTCTCAATCTTTGCCTGCACCATTTCATTCCCAAGACTGTTTGTTCCCAGCTCTATTCTGCCAGGCTACCCATGGGGGAATATTTACCAGTTCCCCAGTTTTCGCTTGTGCCCCTAGTTTCCTGGCTAGAACGGACTTCACTGGGGGCTTGGGGACTTACCATAGCTTCTGGGGGTGGTGGACCACAGGGTGAGTGGGCTCTGTGCTTGGGCTGCTGCTTTGAGGAAGTATCTGTGGTTTCTGCTCCACAGGCTGACGCACAAAGTAGGGGCTGTCGGGGTGGGGAGGGCAGAGGAGGAAGGAGGCGGAGATAGCCTGTCTGTTCCCTCCTTGAGTTCCTGCCTGCCTACTATTGTCCCCAAGCTCAGGTAAACAGACCTAAGCACATCTCTAATGCACATAGTTACTAGCTGTCACTAGCCTCTTGATTCCCTACTGTCCCCTTTACTCTGAACACTTTGGAGTCTTGACAGGCTTTGTCTCCAAAGAACCAGGCCAAGCCCAAACTCAGGACAGCCACAGGGACAGAGTACCTGAGTGGGGATGTTATGGTTTGCTCTGGGGCTTAGGAAATCTCTGTAAAGAGTTAGAGCTAGGATATGGCTGGTGCAATGGTGAGGACATATTTGTCCTCCTGTGTTGCTTCATCTGCCTTCCTTGTTTCAACACGTGTACTCTCAACAGGACTTCCCTGTTAAGGTAACAAATGCCCCACCGGCCAGGGCTGAGCACCCAAAGCATAAGGCTCAAGTGGGATAGCAGATTTAGGGGTGGGTAGTGTTAAAGACTTGTCACTGACTGAGTGAGGGAATATTATTGCCCCTGGTGAGGCAGGGGGTTTTAAGGACACCTCAAGTTCCCAGTGGTTAAAGGAAGTAGAGAGGAGAAACCACAAGACTGGGTTGCAAGAAAATGGAAACAGCCCTTGAGAGCCCAAAGAGGGACCAAGGTAGACACAGGTAAAGGAGAGGATTCAGTCAAGGAACAAAACATCAGCAGATGATAGAGAGATAATTATCAGTTTAGAAACAGAATAAAATCTCTAGAGCTGTTAACAGAAGGATCTCCCAGAGATTCTGACTTCACTAGTCTGGGGTGTGGTCTAAGCAGGAGGATTATTTGGACCCTGGCAGGGTGGTTCAAGTGCAGAGGTGAGTATAAATGTGATATCCTTGGAGTCACCCTGATATACAAAGCACATGTTCTAAGCCCCTGGAGTAGTGGTGTATACTTGTAATCCCAGCAGAGGTAGGGGTTCAGTACAAATCCAAGGCTAGCCTAATTACCCAGTGATTTTTACTAATTACTAATTTCCAGGCCAGCCAAAGCTACATAGTGAAACCTTGATTCAGAAAATTAAAGAAACTTACCTCCAAAAGTGCATGTTCTAGCCAAGTGTGGTGGCACGCATCTGTAATCCCAGTACTTTGGAGACTGAGGGCAAGAGGATCTTAAGTGCATGGCCATCCTCAGGCTACAAAGTTGAGAACTTGTCAGCAGGGCATAATGACCTTTATCCCAACACTTGTGGAGGCAGGGGGGTGGGGGGCAGAGGCAGACAGATCTCTGTGAGTTCAAGGCCAGCCAGGGCTACAAAGTGAGACTCTGTCTCAAAAAACAACAGAAAAAGTTGAGACCCTGTTGAAGCAAAATAGCATAAAATAAATCTGAGGTTTTAGCTCTGTTGGTAGAGTACTTGTATAGCACACACAAAACCTTGGGTTTGAGTTCCAGAACCACATAAAACAGCACTTGGATGGCACATGCCTTTAATCCTAGCACTTGAGACGTAGAGGCAGGTAGATCTCTATGAGTTTGAGGCCAGCCTGGTCTACAGAGTGAGTTCCAGGGCAGCCAGAGCCACATAGAGAGACCCTGCCTTGAAAAACAAAACAAACAAAAACCAGTGCTTGGGAGGTAAAGACAGGAGGATCAGAAAGTCCCATCATTTGATGCCATCCTGGTTTACATGAGACACATAGTGAAACCCAGTCTTAAAAAAATACATGTTTTGGTTTAGGTGACAAGTCTGCTATTGGGTGGTATGAGACTGATGGAGTAGCAAGAACATGTATAACTCTTGGGAATGAACCAGGTGAGGTTTCATAAGCTTATTTAAACAGAAAGCTCAGACAGGGAGACAAGCCTCCTTTATTTTAGTACACAGCATCAAGATTCTGATGCCTGTGTATTTCATATTGGGTCATAGTTCCCAGACACTGATCTGCTTTTATAGGAGTCCCAGGTGGACAGGGATAACCAAGTCTGTGTTTTTGAGTTTCCAGAATCTTGGTGAGTGGAGTCAGAGGTAGGGATATAAAAGAAGCCACACCTATAATCCCAGCTACTGTGGAGAGTAAGGCAGGTGGATCACAAGTTCAATTCATGTTTGGTAATTGAGTAAAGACCCAGTCTCACAACAGAAAACAATGGGCCAGTGAGATGGCTGGGGGGAGGGTGTGTGTGGTGGCAAAGATACTTGCTATATAAGCTGGATGACCCAAGTTCGATTCCTGGAACTCATGTAAGGTAGAGGGGGAGAACCAACTTCACAGCTGTCCTCTGTGTTATACACACACACACATACATGTACATAACACAAACATATTGGCCGAGAAGCACACTGTAGGCACTCAAGGCCAGCACAAGCTAAAGGTCTAAATGACAGCTGGGGATCCCCCAGGCTAACCACTCTGTGGAGCCTGGTAGACTGAGCAGGGGCACATGCAGAGTGGTCTGTAAGCTCCCAGCACCAGGGGTCTTACACTCTGCATGTGGCCCCCATGGCCATGACCAGGTGGCTCTAACTGAATTATGGGGTCAGAGGCCTGAAATGATTGAGGGCCAAAGAAATGAACACAGTGTGCCTGAAGCAGTGTGGTCCAGATTGCTGAGATGTGAGAGTTGGGATCCAGGACCATGGCCACTCTCCACTTCTTTTAGCCGGGGTAATGATAAGCAATTTGGTATCTCTCAGGTGACAAAACTGCTGGTGGATAATTGCCTAGTGGTAGCCCATCACCTTGCCCCGCAGACAAGTAAGTCTCCAGGAGTTACTCAGTCAACCTCAATCTCTGAGCAGCTGTGCAGGCATGTGTTCTTCTCCCACACTGACGTTTTACAGTGCTTCTTGCTGGAAAGCTGAGGCACTAAGAAGACTCTTTTTTTTGGGGGGGGGGGATATCTAGGAGTTGAGGGCATAATACTCTGTAGGATCCCAGCTTGAGGTTGGAGATTATGGGAGTTCAAAAGGAGCAGGTGAGGGCAGTTCAGCAAGCTTTCCAGAAGAGCAAAGGTTGGGCATGTGTAAATCAGGGAGCATAGGCAGGTGGTTTGGGCAGTGAACTGGATGCAGTGGAAGTTCTGTAGTTTCCTGGTATCTGATCCCCAATACTCAGTTCCTGGGATGGGAATCACTGAGCAGACATTTTCCAAATCTCCTAGTCTCCCCAAAGTGTGAGAAGGCCCTCTGGGGAATAATATCCCCTCACGCCAGGTCAGCACCTGGGATGAGACCAGAGGCTTCCTGTGGGGTGACTAAGTGTGTCATGCACCTGCTGCCCCAGCCTGGTCCCCAGCCAGTCGTCATCCAAGTATGCTCTGCTAAGCCTTATCTATCCCTGTGGTCATCTGGAGCTGTTGCCTCAACTCACTCACTCGCTGATTGGAGCTTCAACAAAGGCATGTCTGACTCCAGGCAAGAACTGCTTCCTTCCCAGAGGTGCTTCTGAATCCCTCCATCTCAGATAGGCTCACAAGGTTCTGCCCTCTCTGTCCTCCAATCTTCTGACCCTAAGTGAAGACAGGCTGGAAGGCCCCTCAGAGAAGGCCTGGCCTTGCCGTGTGTGTGTGTGTGTGTGTGTGTGTGTGTGTGTGTGTGCGCGTGCGCGCACGCGTGTTTGCAGAGACTAAAGGTTGCCACCGGTGTCTTCCTCTATTTTCCAAGTTAGTTTTTGAGACAAAGTCTCTCACAGAACCTGAAGCTCACTCTTTTGGCTAACCTGGCTAGCCAGGAGGTCCCAGGTCCCTTTCTCTTACCCCCCCCCCCCCCTCCACTTCCCACTAATCACTTGCTATTTATTCTTTTACTTTGGCTTAATAAACTCACTCATTCAAAACCAAAAGTATGGCTGTTGTACTTCATTCTCTAGATCCTACAAACGGTTAAGTTTGGTGAAGAGAAGACAGGAGGGCTGTGACAGGGATGTAGGGCCTAGAGGAACCCAGCTCAGCAGGTGAGTGGTATCTTGGCTACAAGGTACCAGAACAAAGAGGTGATAAAGGCTAATTCTGATTTAGAGTTAGGATACAAGGGAGTGCTGAGTAGGACAAAGTGGGGTGGGTTTTTCTTCTCCAGATTGTGTCCCAGAAGCAGCAGCTATGAAGAGTACGGCCATAGAGGATGGGGAGGTTTGAGAAGCCCCATGGGCTACTAGAACTAGAATCTGTGTTCATGTGTATTGTGTGTGTGTCGGGGGTGGGGGGGTGGGGGTACACATAATCAAGCCCACACATGTGGAGTCCAGACAGGTTAGTTAACATAGGATGCCTTCCTCAGTCACTTCACTTCACTTTTGAGATAATCTTTCAATGGAACTCACTGTTAACTGTTTCAGCTAGACTGGCTGGCCACTAAGGCCCCAGGACCTGGCTGTCTCTGCCCCCTAGTGCTGGGTTACAGACACATGCCACCATGCCCAGTTTTAAAATGGGTGCTAGGAATCTGAACTCGGATCTTCCTTGTACCTAGTATAACATCTCTCCACCCTAAGAACAGGAGTATTATCCAGAGAGCAGTAGGGGCCAGTGAGGAGCACTGGTGAAAGACTGTGGTGCTCTATGGGTGCTCCAACTGCAGTAGAAGATGTCTGAGCTAGACAGAGAGATAAGAATATCCTCCCAGTGATGGCTGAACAAAGAACCGGACAGAATTCTATACCCAAGAGGCATGGCCTTTCTGGCTCTGGACTGGAACAGAAGCAAGGCACCACATTTTCTCTCTTGTGTGTGTGCGTTATGTATTCCATATGTAGCTGGGATGACCCTGTATTTCTGATCCTCCACACTCTACTCTCCACTCCTGCCCAGTTCTGGAAATGCATGCCTGCATCAGCACTCCTGGTTTATCTGGTGCTGGGGATAGAACCCAGGGCTTTGTGCATGCTAGGCAAGCACTGTACTGAGCTACATCCCCATCCTTGGTACATTGTCAAACAGGGACCTCAAACTCTCCAGAGCTGGGGCTGGGGCAGAAGCCAGCAGCAGAAGAGGATCTGCAGACTGAAAGGATGAGGATTAAGTTTAGTTCTCCATCCTGTCCTGCCTACCCCTCAACTACAGCCACCACCTCAGAATCGGGGCTCTATCCATGATAGCTCAGAGCTTACT
>CABHPP010120656.1:0-13705 GCA_902168425.1 Peromyscus attwateri | reverse complement strand
AAGAAACGAAGGCTGGTGTTGGCCTTGCCTCTCCCTATAATCCTATGAATTATCATTCTCACTTTCTGTGGGTAGTAGATAAACATGGTGGCATTCTTAAAACAGTTTGAGTTGTATTGATGACAGATCATACCCAAGACAATAGTATTTAAAAGTCTACACATACTGAACAGAAACTTCTCTAGGAGGTATGCTAGAAATCAAGGCACATAATAAAGTCTTTAAGTCCCCTGCAATTTGGTTAGTAAGAAAGATAATAACTATAAAAGCAAGAATAATTTGTCCTGACTATAAAACAATGAGAAAAGAGACACATAAGGTCATGGGAGTAATTAGTGTATTTCAACAGATGAGCAGGTTGAGAAACCTGTGTAGAGAGGTGATAGTTGAGCCTCCATTTAAATGAAGGGGGATGAGTCATGAAACCCTGCTGGAGATGAGATGTAGGCAAAAGAGCTGCAACTGCTAAGTTAAAGCTGGGGTGAGCTGGGTATGTTGAGAACCAGAATACGTTGTTAGTTGACTAGAGCACTGGTTCTCAACCTGTGGGTTGTGACCCCTTTGGCAAACCTCTGTGTCCAAAAATATTTGCATTATGATTCATGATTCATAAAAGTAACAAAATTCCAGTTATGAAGCAGCAATGAAAATAATTTTGCCATTGGGTCACCACAACATGAGGAACTGTATTAAAGTGTTACATTAGAAAGGTTGAAAACCACTGGACTAGAGAGCATTGTAACCAAGAGACATAGGGAGATAACATGGGGGGCTGGAAGAATGGCTCAGCAGTTTAAGAGCACTGGCTGATCTTCCAGAGGTCCTGAGTTCAATTTCCAGCACCTACATGATGGCTCACAAACATTTATAACTGTAATCCCATGGGATCTGATGCCTTCTTCTGATATGCAAATATACATGCAGACAAAACACTCATTTACATAAAATACATAAATAAACTTAAAAAAAAGAAGATGATACAATGTTAGAAAATGAGGTCAGAGAGTTAGGTAAGGACCTAGTCACATAGTGCTGTGAGGACAACATAAAAGATTTGGGATTTTGTTCAGTTTTTAGTAGTAAACCACTTCATTGTTGTTTGCCTTTTGATAACGTCAATGGTGAGAACTAGTTTAAGTCTTAAATATATCACTACCTTATCTATGAAAAGTACACCATAAAGAGAGATACAAAAATCCCAGAGAGAATATAGCAGTTTCTTACACAAAATATGAAGCCTTAGATTAGGATGGGAGATGGAAGTAAACCAATGGTAGATTTGTGAATTGGTGCCAGAGAGATTACCTTGTTAAATATAAATGAAGGATGAGATAGAATGAAAAGAATCGGTGTGACTTTGGGTGCTTGGCCTGATAGAACAGCTGAACAGAAGGTCGGACTTTTACAAAAGTGAATTATTTATCTCAAAGGTAGAAATGTACCATTGAATGAAATCTCGTCTACTTAAGCCTGTAGTCACATTGTTTGGTCAAGTTGATGCAGCATGTTCTGTGGACACCTCTACTATGAGATCATATACCATGTGAAACACTTGACAGAGATAAAAAGCCTAGCTTGCTCCAACTCATAACTAATTCATAAGATAGAGTTGTGTCTTTTTGAAAACTGAGACCCCTAGCTGTGTTTTACATAAAAGATAGAATGGAATCAATAGAGCTTCCATAGTCTGACACAACTTCACTACAGTATCTTGATCAGTATTTTCTGAGTTTCTTGTGGAAAGAGAACAGAGTTAAAATAGAAATATTTTATTGAGACATATTTGTGAACTTGCAGTCGTCGATTTTTCATGATTTCTATACCCCAGTGCCTCACCCTCCCCTGGTTGGGAAGGGATGGGAAACTTATCTATATTACCTTTAATCTCTGTATAGGCTTATTGTTGAGTCAGCATTTGGTGGGAAGGGATAACTTTTTACATGATAATCAATAATGATTGCATAAGCAAGTGAAACAGAATACAGATCAACTGTTACTTGAAGTGATGTACATGCAGAAAGAAAACAAAGTTCTGGGGCTGGTTAATGCTCAGTGTATAAAGGCACTTGTGGGCATGTCTATTGGTCTGAGTTTAACCCCTGGAATTATCATGGAGGTAGCAGGGGAGAACCAATTTCTCAACATTGTTCTCTGACCTGAACATACACATTGTGGTACATGGGACCCCCCCTACACACATGAACACAAAACCAATAAATAAAAATTTGATAACTAGGATGCCAAGAAAGAATGCACAAGATTTAACAAAATATATCAAGTAGCAAAATAGATAACAGAAAAATTTTATAAATTGTTTTCAGTTTGCCTCTGGTAAAGAAAAGGGACCAATTCCTGAGCTATAAATTCAACTCTGAGTGCGAACTGGTGACTCTTAGGGTAAATCTAGCCCTGAGATTTATTTTTGGCCTTCAGAATGGTTTTAAAAATGATTTTCTGAAGTTGTCAAGATTTGAAAATTTAAAGATTTATATCTTTCTTCTAAATTCAAAACTCTGGCAACACTGAAGATTGGATTTATAGTCCAGGAAGACAGCTGGCTGGAGCTGATTAAATGCCACATCTATAATCTATACAAGTTGCCACAGCCTCAGACACTCACTCTGCTTTCCTGATTATTTAGATGGAGTGTCAATGCCAAGTTGTTCCACTCATCTGTATTCTGTTGGCTGACACGCTTCTACCCAGTAGTTAATCCTCTACACAGCAGCACAAATTCGAACACACTTCCAAAGTATAAACCGAATCAGATTTTTTTCTGTGTATAAGTCTTAAG
This sequence comes from Peromyscus attwateri, assembly GCA_902168425.1. NCBI lineage: Eukaryota > Metazoa > Chordata > Mammalia > Rodentia > Cricetidae > Peromyscus > Peromyscus attwateri. The sequence continues at coordinate 10,911 of CABHPP010120656.1, read as the reverse complement.
TAATTTCATATTGTCTTTAAAATGAAATTCAAATTAATTCATGGTTTTGCTGAAATTTTGTTAGAAATATCCTATTTATATATGCATTTGCTTGAATATATGAATATGCTTCTTTTAGGAGCTAGAATATCAACTGTATAAATTTACTGTTTGATGTAAAATATTAGAAACTTAATTATAAAAATCTTACTTTGGTACATTTGAAATAAATTTTGCATCTAACATATTGATATTGAAATAGGAATTTTGTTTTATGTCACCCAATCTACCATATATCAGTAATCATTAAATGAATACAGTCAAATTTCATAATATGCATTATGAAAATGTTGCAATAAACCCCATTATTTTGTACAATTAATATACACCCCATTTTAAAAATTCTGTTATTCAACAAGGTATTTATCTTTAATCAGAGAAATTCTTCTTGTAGGAGACTGAATTCCTGGAATGGAAACTAACATCTTAGAATCCATTATAATGCATTCTTTGTTACTACTGTTTTATGAAATGGTCTCAACATTATATATGGAACTTCAAGTCATGGCTGAAATTCCACCACATGACTTCCACTAAAGACAACTAACTGAATTGATATTTCCTCAAAATATTTCTTAAGAACCAATACAAGGGACTGCTTTTGTTTTAAAGGGGAATAGTTGTTGTTTTCATGGGGTGATTATATATATGAGGAGAATACAGTGCTAATCTGTATTAACTATTATAGTCATTATATGAAGCTAGTCAAGAAAATATATGGCTAAAAATGCATGAAAACCTAAATGTACAGCATCACTATGAGTCTTAAATGACCTGGACTCTTCCACTTTAGATTCTGATTGATTTTGCTCTTTCCCCCACATTTATTCAGATTTATGTAGATACAATGGGGAAGTGTATGGAAAGACATCATGAGGCCACCAAATGATCTTTGAAGGCAAACATTCCCCACCTTTACCAGAACTCTTACTTTGACAAAGAGATGAAGAAAAGCAATACATTATTAGATCCTCAACTTCTACCCTTTTTAGCATGCACACAAAAAGCAGTGGAGAAAATTTCCAGATAATTACTTTTGGGAAATATCAATTCAATCAATTATTTTAAATTTCATAAATCTCTTTCACAATTACTATCCCTATGTCCAAACCCATCTTGCCCACCTTGAAAGCAATTTAAACTTTGTTTACTATCCTTCCCTTGTTAAATTGCTGGGTTTTTTTTTCATCTTTCTGTGTGGAATTCTTGATATAAACTCAATAAGTACAGCGAGTACTGACCATGCTGTAACCTGAATCTTATTTTGTCTCAAAATATTTTACTCTGAACAGCTTAGTCCAATGCTGTTGAATTCAGCCTCATAGTGATTTTCAGGACATAGACAGGATATGCTCAGATTTTTTGACAGCACAGACTTGAGTGGTCTTTAACTTGATCCCCCTAGAACCCTTGTTCTACTCTGAAACCTCCTGAACACGATTTTCCACGCTTGTATTTCTTTCAGCATCCTGGTCTTCTGAATTCCCACCACAATGTCCCATTAAGTTCCATTTATAGTATTCCAGGGCATTGCAAGCCTGAAGCTCCAAACTATTCCACTTCCCTCCTGATAATGAGTTCCATAAGTCTAAGAACTGCATGTCAGACAATCATAGCACAGCCCCAATTCTTGCTACAAAAGCTCGCCATGTTACTTTTTCTGAGGTTATGACCAAATAACAGTCAAGAAGTAACTTGGGGTGAGAAGGCTTTGGGGTATAGTCATGCTCTCATTTCAGTTCAACAAGAAGCAGAGATCAGACCGGAAGCAGGGCTGTGCTACAAAACCTCAAGGTCAGTTCTCAGCTGACACAATTCCTCCAGGAAGACTCTAGCTTCTAAAGGTTCCACAACCCTCCAAACAACACCACCAGCTGGAGGTATAGAATTTAAACATATGAGCTAATAGATGATGTTTTACATTCAAACCATAACTTGCCCACTCTTACAGAATGGTTGTGATCATCATGGGAAAAAATGTACAGAAAAGAACTTTATGAACTTCACTTTTAGGAAGATATAATTACTCAGAATCTGTATCTATCTATATATGTTCACTAGACACTGATTGTCCAACGATTATTTATTGGTTCTTAAAAAGATAACTTTAATTGAAATGTTCTTAAACTTCATTTGTCTTAAAGGAAAAAGAAAAATGTATTTTGAACATTATGCTTCAAAGCAAAGCATCTCTAATGATGCATGCACATAATAAATGCTTTACTCATAATAAATGTCCTTGGCTTCTGTACATATACAACCAATGGCAGAATGCCTGACATTCTTCCTCCTATAATGTGATGTGGATAGAATAATCTTTCTTTTACTCCTTCCTCATTTGTATGCATTCAAGTGAAATGCAGTTATGTAACTTTTAAATATCAGTGGTGTATTAAAATATTAGACCATCTTGGCAATATTGAAAGAATATACATGTAATATATATATGCATAATATTTCCATGACACGAATTGAATATATATCTGTTGGAATTCAAACAGAGAAAATCTTTAGGCTTATATTCTCTAGGATGTATGTGGTAGCATGCACACACACACACACACACACACACACACACACACAAAATGGTTTTTATACATCTAAATATTTCACCAGAATAATGGGATAGTGGTCTAAAAAAATTATCAAGTAAGGTCCATGTGAAGCCACATCCTCTATAGGTGAACTTATAATTGTACCAGAAATTCTAGGTTGCAGTTTTTCTTTAGTTTCCTTTAGGACTCTCAAACATAAGTGGAGCCTTATGTGGTGGTAAAATAAAGCTGGAGAGAAAGGGATTCAGAATCTTGTCAAAGGTGCAGTTGGAAGTACTCAGCCATTCAGTGTACTGGCTGCTTTTCTGAGGACCAGAGAGTCATTCTCAGCACTCACGTTAGGCATCTCACAACCTCAGATAGCTGTAACATATATATATATATATATATATATATATATATATATATATATATATGTAAAATTCAGTCTTCAAATAATTTAATATTTATAAAAATTATTTCCACAATTATTTAGCTTGACAAGAACCCAATACCTGAAGCCTTTTTTAGCTCACTGGTGAAATTAGCAAATGCAATTTTAATTTTTTTTAGGATTTATTTAGTTTATCATTTTATATGTATGTGTGTTTTGCCTGGAGGTATGTAAGAGAACCACACGCATGCCCAGTGCCTATAGAGGTCAGAAGAAGGCATCAGATCTCCTGGAACTGGAGTTACAGACTATTGTGAGCCACGATATGGATGCTGCGGCTCAAACCTGGGTCTTCTGCAAGAGCTACAAGTGTTCTTAACAACTGAGCCAACTCTACATCCCCAACAAATGTGACTTTATATTATATGATAAAATACTTCATTTGGAAGACCTTTATTGCTAAGTGGATAGAAATATTTTTTTCAAAATAATTAAGAAATGATGTTGCAAAATCAGGCACAAATGAAAGATCACTCACTATACAACACAGAGAAATTAATTTTAAGATAACACATTCCAAAAGTTTAATGATATGTATTTGAATTCACACTCCAAAAAGCTATTAAGAAATTAAAACGCTGTGGTTTGCTGTGATATAGAAGAATAGATACAACTTTTCCAACTTCATATCTTTCTAAGACTTGATTTTCTCCATATATCCAATTCATATAACCTCTTTTAAAAGATTGAATGCAAAAGCTGATACTAAATTTGAAATTTTTATATCCATTTTGTATGTTAAGATACATATTAAACAGATTCATGAAATAACTCTTATCTCATCAAATTATTTTCCCTTGGCAAGTTTTTTTTCAAAGTAATATGGTATCAACTTATGATAACACGTAAGTGAGTTGGTTGCATGTAGTTTGGGTCTTTCTTGTAGCTCATATGTGAGAGATTACCTACTAGGTGGCTCTTGCTGGTCTTCATTTTAGGGATATGAAGATAAATACATTATAACATATGACTCCAGTTTTTCTGGAGTAGAGATAAAAATCACATGATTAAGTTCATTGTGGTGCAAGAACTTCCTGCATCTGGTTTACCCCAATGTAATGTACTGGACACCTGCTGTGTGACAGGCATAGCAGGTAAAGGACCAGAACAATACTAATTCTAATTAGTTTTAGCAGTAATACGTACATTTTTGTTACCCATTATTATGCAACTATAATTACTGAAAATAAAAAAATCTTAAATAGATTAAAATGAATTAATTTTACAACAGTTTAGCTTCTGGTGTATTCGTATCTTTATCCAGTTGTTATATTTTAATAAATAAACAATATTTTCAGTTAAATCTCATCCAAAATGAAAACTAAACTCTAAATACAGATGAGAAAATTAGAATATTTCACTACTTGAAGGACAGTGTTTTTTTAGAGTTATTTAACATTGGAATATGAACTGAAAGCTAAAAAATATGTGTTGGTGTTTCACCTAAGTGATTATGAGCTTCATTAACACCTGTAACCTATCATAATGCCTAAAAAAATCAGTGCTAGCATATTCCAGCTTATAACGAGTCTGTGTAGAGGCACTGCTTCTTTTCCACAGTGACTTAGAGTCCAGAAGAATGGGGCAAAGCTTTGTACTAGAAGTTATCTCAACCTCCTAAATCTTCAGTGATCCTATCTGCAAACTGCTGGTGGAGCAGCAACAACCAGGGCAAGAGAGTTACAAGTGTGGGACAAGGCTGACAGTGCATCCAGCATGATCTGGCATGTTAAGGGCACTTAACAAACAAATTAGCAGCTGTACAGGTGTGTGTCTGAGCATGTGTATAAATTAGTATAGTAAAGTGCACATGAAGTAGATCTATGTATGTGTATTTGTATCACAGTATGTAATAATGATATAAAAATAAATATCAGCAAGATGAAACTTGGTTAAAAATGGAAATTTTGACTTTGTAATTTTTCCAAAAATAGTTTGAAATGTCTTCCCCAGTTTTCACCTTTACAGAACTACCTGTGTTCACTCTTCTTTGTTAAAAGATAGGAAAACAAATTAAACCCACAGTCCTTGCAGCAGAATTTTTAGTCTAATAAATAAGAGATTGAAGTTTCCTTCCTTCCTTCCTTCCTTCCTTCTTCCTCCCTCCCTCCCTCCCTCCCTCCTTCCCTCCCTCCCTCCCTCCTTCCTTCATGCTTGGTGCTGAACTTAGGACCTCACCTAGGCTAGGTGAGCACTCTACCATTGAGTTATATTCTCAGTCCTAGACGGTACTTTTTCTGCAATTACAGAAATAATAACAGAAAGCAGAAGTCATTGAAGGTATCTGGGCAGGAGCATGAGATGTCATGGAGAGAAGAGAAGAGGTGTTTATCAAGGAATCAAAATATGATCTTAGGTTTGAACAATGAGGAGAGCCATTTAAAACAGGAAGTAGCATAAGAAATACATACTGAGATGAAGGGAAAGCAAGGCAAAACACTCAGAAGTGTGTGAGTGAGACACACAAGGATGAGGATCTTCGATGGCCATGCCAGGGATCTACCCATGGTTAGGAGACCAACACAGAAAGGTCAGTATAACTTAAATAAATGCTTACATGTGAGACGAATCACACCAATTTTGATTCTGTGGGGAGCATGGTGTGTGTGTGTGTGTGTGTGTGTGTGTGTGTGTGTGTGCATGCTTAAATTCCACAGGGCATATAGTTGCCTACCTCCAGGAAGAGTTAGATGGAGGTAATTTGGGGGATTAAGAGCTACAGGTAAATTTGGGGACAGAAAATGAAATATCTTCTCTGCCAGTTGGAGAACAAGAACCTCACCACGAAGGTATGTGGGTACAAAGAAGCTACTCCTTTTAGTCGAGTTGAAGACATGGTCCACTGGAATTTGTTCAGGAACCATATTTCTGGTTTACAGGCAGTATTGTAATAGACTAGGACAATGTGTTTAGGACCATGTCTTGAGCAATAAAGTTGGGAATGGAGAAAAGGCAAAGGCAAAATTGGCTAGACTTGATGATTGAGTACATGTGAAATACTTACACAAGAAGAAATTGTAAGCCTGCTCCCTACGCTCCCATCCTCTGTGCCACAGCCTCCTCCCTAGCTGCTGCTGCTCCCATCTTTCACCACCTCTAGAAGGTGGCTGTACCTCCCACATACGCTGATTTTGGCAAGTCTGACAGAGATGTCTTCACCAAAAGCCACAGATTTGGCTTAAGAAAACTTGATTTGAACACCAAGTCTGAGAATGGATTGGAAATTCCCACCTCAGGCTCAGCCAACATGGAGACTCAAAGTGAATGGTAACTTGGAAACCAAGTACAGATGAACCAAGTACAGCCTTACATTAACAGAGAAATGGAGCACAGACAGCACCCGGGCATTGAGATCACTGTGGAGGACCCGCTAGCACATGGACTGATGCTGACCTTTGATTCATCCATCTGCCTAATACTAGGGGGGAAATGCTAAAATCAAAGTTGGGTACAAGAGGGAACAAATTAATCTGGGCTATGACATGAACTTTGACATTGCTGAACTCTTGGCTCTCTGGTGCTTGGCTATGAGGGCTGTCTGTCTGGCTACCAGATGAATTTTAAGATCTCTTAAGTCCCAAGTGACCCAGAGCAACTTCGCCATTTCTATAAGATGGATGAATTCCAGTTTCATACTAATGTAAAAAACTGGATAGATTTTGGTAATTCCATTAACCAGAAAGGGAACAAGAAGTTGGAGACTGCTGTCAGTCTCACCTGGAGAGCAACAAACAGCAACACCCGGAGTCTTCAGAGTAACAGCCAAGTTTCAGATCAACCTCGATGCCTGCTCTTTGGTGAAAGCAAACAACTCCAGCCTGATAGAGTCCACTCAGACCCCAAAGCTGTCAGCTCTGCTGGAGGGTGAGAACATCAATGCAGGTGACCACAAGCTTGGTCTAGGACTGGAATTTCAAGCATAAATGAATATTATACAATCGTTAGACCTCCAGGCTAATGATAACTTAGCTTTGAGGTGTTACTGTTTCAGAGATAGAGAAGAAGCCCGAAAACATGTTTTAGGTGTGGAAGTGGGATGGGGAGGAGCCTCCTACAGATGACAGACTGCAAGTCCAGGTCCTTTGTAAGTCTGTATCAAGCTCACAGACAAAACTATGACTTCCAGAGCATTGAACTTCGGTGTCCTGATACTAACTGCTGAGAAGCATGTACACACCTATGTGAAGGGGTGGAACTTCATTCCCCCTCCCCACCCTAGCCCGTTAGTTACCTGTTTTGCAGCAGAAGTAGTCTTCAGGGTGTGGATGGTTATTTCTTGCATACCATTTTAGGGTAGAGGGTGGAGAAGATGGACATGATGGAGCCAGCCATTCAGGATTTAATTTTTTGTGTGTGTTATGGTGTGATTTTCTTTTCTTTCTTTCTTTTTCTTATTGTACCAGAATATGAAGCAGATTCTGGATTGCCATCCCTGAGCTAGGTAGGTGATTCTGGTCATACCAAGACAATACTAGGGATCTAAACTAACTTCTGCTATGGCTTCACAACTCTACTTTTCTTTTTTAGCAGTTTAATGGGTACATTATAGAGTCTTCCATTTGTATGGAATTATCTCCTCTCCTCCAAATGCTGTAATTAATACCACTTAAAATATAATTTGAATAAAATATTAAAACATCAAAAAATTATAAAAGTTAATTGTATATTCCTTGTGCTGACAAAAAATTAACATGGCAATTTATTGGGTTGGTAGTCTGCTTGAAAACATCAGGCAATGAAATAGAGAGTATCTGAAACTATTTTACAGGAGATGCTATGCACAGCTCAAATACATTTTGTTCTGTTTGTGTACCATCAGAATGATGGCGTCTCTGGGGGAATCTAGGGGACAGACTGGCACAGGATCTTTGCTTTCTGAAGACCTCATGTAGTAGACTGTGCTCAGGACATATTCATTAGTTCCAGATACTCACACTAACAGAAACTCTGGCATTTGCTTCCCTGCAGTCAATTTCTGCCTGGAGGAAAGTTCATTTCATTTGTCGATTAAATGAAGACTGATGTGCTTTGCATACTCTGAGCATAATTTTCTGCTGTTTGGATTCAGGACCCTGACTTGAAAGGTCACCGCCACCTGCTCTACGGAACAGACAAGTTCTGGACATCTGGGCCAACACTGTTTTTGGATCCATTTGTACTCGCCTCTGCCTGGCTGCTTTTTTCCTCTTTACACCTGAGATAAGATGTCATTTTTTTCATAGGATGTCTTCTGTCATTGAACTTATTCCTGGGCTGGCTGAGACCTTCTTGTGTCTTCTGTGATGCAATGTGGTTGTCAAAGCAAGTCACAGAGAACTGTTCACCTATGTGTTCCTACATTTAGAGTACTGAAGATGAAGAATGTCCTAGTCAATTATGCCCAACAAGTGGCACACAGCTAGCATTCTCCTACTGGTGGATGTCTTTGGGTATGCTGCAAATGTATGTTGTTCCCATTGGTTAATAAATAAGCTGCTTTGGCCTATAGCAAAGCAGCTTAGAGGCAGGTGGGAAATCCAAGAAGAGAAACAGGAAAGAGAAAGGTGGAGTCTGAAGAGACACGAGCCAGCCACCCAAGGAGCAATATGTAATGGGACACAGGTAAAGCCACAGAACACGTGGCAAAACATAGATTAATAGAAATGGGTTAATTTAAGATATAAGAGCTGGCTAGCAAGAGGCCTGCCGTAGACCATTCAGTTTGTAAGTAATATAAGCCTCTGTGTGTTTACTTGGGTCCCAGTGGCTGCAGGACCATGGGTGAAAGAGATTAGCCTGGATCTGGAAAGTGGGGGGGGGGGGGGGGGGGGGGGAGAGGGGGGGGGGGTTGGGAGGTGGCAGGACCCAAGATACCTCTGACTACATTCTCCAAACATCCTGCCCCTTGCAATCTCAATTTCCCCTTCTCTTCTCCTATTTTCCCAGTAATATTTGTCACCTATGAATATAATACATAATTGGCAACATGTATACTTTCTTTGTTATTATTATTTCTGATCAAGGATGTCAGCTTCTCAGACACAGGAGTTACCTGTTTTCTTTCACAGAACAGCAATTGATGTAAAATATCAATTGATGTAAAATATTTTCTTGTAAGGGTTTGTATTTTTTAATCAATCAACTCATTAAAGGCTGTTCAACTTTATGGGTGGTAAGATATTAACAAAAAGAGCTGTCACCCTTCACAGATATTCCTAGATGTATAAGAAACAGCAAATATCTGTACAGTGAAAACAAGAACATTGTGACTTTAAATATTTAAGAATGTGCATTAAAAAAAACATTCCATAAAAAATGTCCACTATGGAAGACAATTTGCATAGATCCCTACTCAACCCATTCACCCACTTGAATGTTGCAAATGCTTTCTACAAGCATCTGAATAGCTTGGATGGTTACTTTCTAATGTTAATTTAAATATTTCTAACAAACTTTGCAGGTTTCACTTCAGGATTCTGTACAATCCTACCTAAAATCTCTAGGTATGTTAGCTAAAATTTCCACTTTTTTCCCCAACATAATACTTTTATTAATTATTTGGGAATTTCATACAATGCACCCCAATAACACTCACTTCCCATTCCTCCCAGGTCCATCTTCCCACCCTTGTACCCCCCCAAAAAAACAGTGAGTCCAAATTGTGTTGGCCATATACATATTAGAGCATGATTAAACTCCCAGTGGCCAACCCCTTAAAGAAAACTGAGTCCTTCCCTACCCTGCAGCCAGAAGGCATCAACTGTGGAGAGCTACACTTCAGCATTTGTATCACAAAATGTTTAAGGACTCGCTTCAATAGCTTCCTGTCTGAACTGTTTATTTTGTGGGGGTTGGGGGGTTGTCACAGAAGCCTTCAATGTCTCTCATTCTCACTTGAGTCTGCAGTTAATGATAGCACTGTAAAAGAAGCTTCCTTACCTATAGCAGCTGGAGGCAGCTTGGATCATGGATATCAATATGGTTTTCTGTAGCAGCGCACATCACAGACATCAACATGGGCTCCAGTGGCTGCCCAGACCACAGTCACCGATATGCCTTCCAGCACATTGGTGGAATATGATAGATCATGAACATTCACACTTTTTTTTATGAACCTCTTTGGGAAGAATATTTTTTTCCACTTCAGAAAGTTCCTACAACTGAGTTGGGTAACAGTACATGTCTAAGCTGGCAGCTACACTTCATGGGCACCATAGAACTCTTTCTTCCTCAAGAACTTTCTAAACTGTGGATCTCTGGTTGTCGTCTCTCTAGACTGGTCCCTCTTCCTCACTCATCTTTGCAAAACTCCAGTTTTATTTGTGTCTCATAAATGTCAGTGTGTCTTATTTTCCAGTTACTCTTCTTAGATTCTTTACAGTTTTACACAGCAGCCTTAGAAGTTTCCAGGACCTAACTGTTCCCTTTAGCGGTGAATCCCACCAGTTCTCTAGACCCTCTTACAGTGGATACAGAACTGGATACTCTATACTCTAAAAACTAAGTTCACCTTTCCCTGAAAATCTCATCTTTCTCATTCGTTTCAAAGATACCCAAGCCTCACTTTTATCCCTTTTATAACCATCTCTTAAAACTCATCAAACCTATCTGATAAACAAATATTGATTTCTTCCTATTCTTCTATTATTATTAATCAAGAGTTGATGTGTATTAGTTAGCTTTCTATCACTATAACAAACTACATGGGATAATAAAGGTATAAAAGAAAAGGTTGATTTGAGCTCACAATTTTGAAAGTTCCAATCCATAACTGATTGGCCCCATTGCTTTAGGTCTATCACGAAGTGATACAGCATGGCACAGACCAGAACAAAAGTGATCATTGAATTACCAGAAAACAAAGAGAGAGAGAGAGAGAGAGAGAGAGAGAGAGAGAGAGAGAGA
>CABHPP010120655.1:32845-48244 GCA_902168425.1 Peromyscus attwateri | reverse complement strand
ATAGATAGATAGATAGATAGATAGATAGATAGATAGATAGATAGATAAAGCATTGAACTTCTGATCCTCCTACCCCCACTTTCCAAAAGCTGGGATTACAGGCATGCATTACCATGTCCATTTATACCAGATTTCTTTTTTAAAAATCATGTGTGGTATGCACCTGTGCATGAGTTTACATGTACGTGTGTGCATGTGTATGCTCAATGTTGACAGCAAGAGTCTTTTTCAATCATTCTCCATCTATACCATATTTCTTTAGAAGACCACTTACCTAATTTTCCCCTCAATTGTTTGTTTTTATTGTTGTTGCTTTTCTTTTTTTTTAAAGATTTATTTATTTATTATGTATACAGTGTTCTGTCTGCACATATCTCTGCAAGCCAGAAGGAGGGCACAAGATCTCATTACAGATGGTTGTGAGCCACCATGTGGTTGCTGGGAATTGAACTCAGGACCTTTGGAAGAACAAGCAGTGCTCTTAACCTCTGAGCCATCTCTCCAGCCCCTGCTTTTCTTTTTGTTTGTTTGAGACAGGGTGTCACACTGTAGCCTGGGGTGTCCTGAAACTCACCACTGTATAATATGGTCCACATATATACATGCAGGCAAAATATCCATACACACAAAAAATTTTAAAGATGAAACATATCAATATAATAAAAATATTAAATTATAAAACTAAAAGAAACTTTGCAATAAAACCATAAAATAGCAGAACAAAATGTCTTAATATTTCTACAATCTTAAGAATAGTCAAGGCTTTTTCAATATACTCATAAAGCCAAAGATCTCAAAGAAAAATAAATATTATCAGTACACATGATTTCTTTAAAATTTTTGTAAATAAATGAAGACAAAACAGCCTACCAGTGAAACAAGCAAAGGACCTGACTAGGCAGTTCTTTGTACACACAAAATTGTAATTCCATTACAGGACTAGAATTATTGAAGCTAGGTCCCCAGAGTGAAAGGACAGCAGTCAGTGTACTTAAATGAAAATATACATGTTCATACACACAGGATGGAACATTTACATCCAAAATGATATCCAACTTCATTCTTCAGAGAACTGCAAAACTGTATGTGTGTATGTATATATGTATATAATTTTTAAAGCCATAGAGCTGGCAAAACCATGGGCAGTGAAAGTCATAAAAAGCCACTCACAGCTTTGTGTGGGCATAACGTTACCTTCCTAAGGGGCAGGTAATCCCTTTAACCACTGAGCCCCCATTAACTTTTTATTCGCTAGAATACATCACAGTAGCAACGAGGGTTGAAATGGTTAATACAAACTGACTTAGAAACATAACCCCACATATTGTGGAATTTTTAAAATTTGATACTTTATTTTTATGTATATGTGTGTTTCACATGCATGTGTATCTGTGCACCATGTGTGTGCAGTGCCCACCCACAGAGACTATCAGAGGCTGTTGGATCCTCTGGAACTGGAGGAACAGTTTGTGAGCCGCCATGCGGGTGCTGGGAACTGAACCTGGAGAGTCTGAAAGAGCAGCCAGTGCTCCTCACTGTTGAGCCATCTCTCCATCTCCTGTTGAATTTTTAAAAAGATTTATTTACTTTTGGTTTATGTGTATGAGTGTTTTGCCTGTGTGTAAGCGCACTGCACGCATGCCTGATGCTCACAGAAGCAGAAGACGGCACCAGTAACACAGAACTATAGTGACAGATGACTGTGAGCTGCCATGTGAGTGCTGGAAACTGAACCCAGGTCCTCTGGAAGGGAAGTAAGTGCTCTTAACTGCCGAGTCATCTCTCCAGCCCCAATATTGTTGAGTTTACAAAGACAGAAACAAAAGCATCAGCACTGTGGCACACATGTGTAATCCCAACACTCAGAAGACAGAGGCGGGGGATCAGGAGTCTAAGCTACGTAGTGAGGCTCTGTCTCAAGATAAGATTATAGAACAGAAAGAAATCACAGAATGATTTCAGTGATAGAAACTGCATCTTGGGTGGAGAGATGGCTCATTGGTTAAGAGCACTTGCTGCTCTTGCAGAGGATCTGGGCTCAGTTCTCAGCACCCAAATGCCAATACACAAGAACCTGTAACTGCACCTTCAGAGGATCAGACAACTTCTGGAGTCCTGTGGCACTGCATGTGTGTGGCGCACAGACATACATGGAGGCAAAATACCCATTACACATAAAACTTTAATGTATGTGTCATTGGAAGGAAGCAGTTCAGTGGTAGAGCATTACCTAAAGTTGAGTCTGCCTGTGTTTGAAGTGAGAGAGGAACCAATGGGAAGCCCAGGCTGATGGCCTAAGGTTTGGTCCCTGGACCCCACATGGTGAAAGGAAAGAACCAGCTCCTGCTGGTTGTTTTCTGCTGTCCACATATACACACATGCACACACAATAATATTCTTAAATTAATAACAAAAAAGTAAAGTGAGACAGATTGTTTAGTGAGTAAAGACAGCTCTGGAAGATAGCTTTTGAGATGAATTTTTACCCTTAGGTATTATTTGTATTCTGACCCAATGAACTGGTTTTTACAGGTTTAGTTTCACTTTACTCTATTTTATTGAAACTGGGTCTTTCTATGTTACACAAGATAGCCTCACACTCACAGTCCTCCTGCCCCCCACCTCCCCACCCCCCACCCCCCGCCCCAAGTGCTGGATTATAGGCACCCACTACTATGCCTGGCTACATAAGAACTTTTCTATCTAGAAAATCAACACACCTGCTCCTTTCTTTTTTTTTTTTTTTCACATTTATGGGAAGAAAGAGAATTTAGAAAAAAGAGGGAGTTTGGGGTAGTTGTTATTTTATAGTAAAAGAGATGAGAATGTTAATGGGAAAAGAATGAAAGCCAGAAACTGCTGCATTCCTTGCTACCCTCAGGCAAGAGAGATAAGGCTCCACGAAAACGAAACTGAGGGAGTGACACCAGAGCTACAGATGTAGAGAAACCTAAGGACCCAGTGAGGGATGCTGGTGGGGCTGACATCATCTCAGTCTCTGAGGTGGGGCCCATTTCTCTGCACAGAGATGGGTTGTACCCTCGTTGGCTTCTCTGTTGCTGTGATAAAACAATGGTCAAAAGTGAATGAGGGAAGAGGGGGTTGTTTTGTTTTGTTTTATTTGTTTGACTGATTGATTTGGGCTTACAGGTTACAGGGAAGCCAAGGTAGGAACTCAATGCAGGAACCTAGAGGCAGGAACTAAAGCAGAGACCAACAATGAATGTTGCTTGGTTTGCCTCTGCCATGGACCCGGCTAGCTTTCTTATATAACCCAGGATCACCTGCCCAGGGGTGGCATTGCCTACGGTGGGCTGAGACCTTCTACATCACTTAGTGTGGTGGTTTAACTGAAAATGACCCCCAGAAGCTCACATGTTTGAATACTTGATCCCCAGTTGGTGGAACTGTTTGGGAAGGGTTAGGAGGTGTGGCTTTGTTGGAGGAGGTTCGTCACCAGGGGCAGGCTTTGAGGTTTCAAAAGACTCACAGGCTCTCTGAGAGAGACCAGTGTCTCTCTTTCCCTCTCTGTCCTCTGCTGGGGGATCAAGATGAGCGCTCTCAGCTGCTACAGCCAGCATGCCTGCTGCTTCCTGCCATGCTGCCCTGTCAGGATACACTCCTAATCCTCTGAACCATGAGCCCAAGTAAACACTTTCTTTTATAAATTGTCTTGGTCATGGTGTTTTGTCATAGCAACAGAAAAGAAACTAATACAATTAGATATCAAGAAAATGCCCACAGGCCAAGAGGCAATCCCTCAGTTGAGGTTCCAGGTCTTTAGGCTTGTGTCAAGTTAACAGCTGAAGCTGATGGACCGGTGGTAACAAAATGGCATACTATTCAAATTAAGAGCAAAAGCTGAGGTCCAGGAGCAGCAAATGGTAAGAGAATAATGATAAAGTTCAGCCAGAGACCAGGGTAAAGAGACTTGAAATGACCAAAGACTGATCACAACACACTGGGAATCTTCAGGGCAGAAGACAAGAGCCGACTCTGAATGCCCCACACTTACGAACCCACTGAGGACTGGTTGGACTCAGGGTTGAAGAGACCCCGGAAGTGGGGGAGCAAACCAACAAACAAATAACAAAAAACAAAATGCACACACACACACAAGAGACACCTAACACGAGGATGGCTCACCGACTACTCTTCTGATTCCCACCACCACATGGTGGCTCACAACCATTCATAACTCCAGCTCCAGGAGAGTCGACGTCCTCTTCAGACCTCTGTGGGCACCACGTACACAAGTGGTGCACAGACACACATGCAGGAAAAACACCTGTTGCAGAATATTTGCTACACTGTGAAGATGTGTCTCTGCCTGAGGCACCTTCATATTGGTTTAATAAAGAGCTAAACGGCCAATGACTAGGCAGGAGAGAACAGGTGGGACTTCCAGGCAGAGAGAGAGAAACTGGGAGGTGGAATCTAGCCACAGGATTTCGCCGGCAGACTAGGAGCAAATCGGATGTACCCGTACTAAGAAGAAGTAACCAAGCCATGTGGCAGAATGTAGATTAAAAAAATATGGAATAATTAAATTATAAGAGCTAGTTGGGGAAAAGTCTAAGCTAAGGTCAAGCTTTCATAATTTAATAAGTCTCCAGGTTATTATTTGTGGGCTAGCCATCCAAAGACAGTCCAACAAGAAAGCTTGCTACATTTGGTGCCCAACAAGCAGCATGTATATCCACATAGGGCCTGGAAAGCTGAAAGAAAAAAGCTCTGAGTAGGCTCCGTGCTTGTGGTGTACAGAGGCATGGCTTTTAAGAGGCCCAGCTACTGAGCACTTGAATGGAGTTTATGAACAGCAGGCAGTGTGCTACCTGATGGCGGGAGACTAGGTAGAAGAGTCTACTGGAGCAGGGGCAGATGGACCAGCCAGGTGGGGGCTGAGGCTCTCCGCCCACCGACCTGAAGGGGATGGAGCCAGCTGCCAGGCCATGTGCTAAGCAGAGTTACATGGTGGAGGCCTAGCCACTGTTTGGCAGTTTAAGATTTGGCTCACTGGTTCAGAGAAGGCTGAAGATGTGCAAAAAGTCAGGTAGAGAACAAAAAAAACTTCTAAACAGACATAGTATGCTTAAAAATGTGCTTAGATGTGAAGTAAGAAAAGAAAATGGGTATTAAACAGTCATAGAAAAATAAACAAATTAATTAAAAATATAAAGTCTTTAAAGAGAGTAAAGTAATATAAAAGGAAAAGACCACATAAAGATGGGAAATACACGGGGTGCCTAGATCCCGTATGGTGCTTTGTTGACTTTAACTTTTTTAAATGCTGATGTACACAAAACAATAGCTGCTGGGAGACATTGGATTATGGAAACTGCTAAATTAAACGAAGCTATTTTAAGAATGTCTTAACTTCAGAATGGAAGTCAGAAAATGTGTTGCACTGGGGGAAAGGTTTTGCTTTTGTTTCCACAGGAAACAAAAGGCTATGGATTTCTTCAAAGTTAATAAAGACCAGATTTGATTGAGGGAGACATCCTGAAAATCTTGGCTAAAGATATGAAGAAAAACAAAAACAAAAAGACCCTACAAGACAGGTGACATATATGCTGATCCCTTGACATGGGAACAGCTCTGAGACTGGATGAGACATGATAAATCTTGTTGGTTACAGAGTCCTCATGACTTATTGTTACATGCCATCCTTTTGAATGACATGGATAGAGGTTTGGTTTTACAGTCCAAACAGAATTATAAAGTTGACAAATGCCTTTTACCTGCTCAAACGCAGAACAAAAAAACCATCTTTAGCTGACTTGTGCACATCACACATTCCATACTTGTGTTAATGCAGATATAAATGTTACCTTTAAAAGTTTGTCTGTTTTCAGAAAAACCAGACACCAATAAAGACAAGTAGCCCAGGTGATCCAGCTTCTCAGAATGCCTCTGTTGCAGTTTCCTCAAAATTCTGCACCCAGAACAATTTCAAAGCAGCAGGCTGAGATCATCCAGCCTCACAGACTGCTCCAGCCAGGACTTTAGATAAGCTCTACACTTTCCTATCACACAGAGACTAAACAAAAAATAATACAGCTAGCTCTCCCAGGACTTTATCTTTATCTCAATTTTTTCAGGGTCCCCTAAAGATGCCATTGCCCCCCAGACAACAGGAAGCAGTCTTGAGAACACGACACCCACATTTCCAAGAGGTGAGGGTGGGTGGGTTTTGGTCTTTTTATGGGTTATGGATGTTTATCATGGTTTAGGGGGGTTAGTTGTAAGTTGTTACTGATCATGGTCAAGAAAAAAATAAATAAAGGTTAGATTCAGAGGGTGATATAGAAATGATAGGATAAAAGTATATTATTGATATTTTGATATTTTGATAATAATTTGGGGAGCTAGAGAAATGGTTCAGTGGTTAAGAGCACTAGCTGCTCTTCCAAAAGACCAGAGTTTGGTTACTAGAACCCATATCAGGCAGCTCACAAGCATCTCTAACTCCAGCTCCAGGGATCTGATACCTTCAGTCTCTGAGACACCTGCACTCACATACACACACATGCAGATACACACATCTATACACAGTTTAAAATAATAACAAGTTAAGTCTTTAAAAAGACATGACCCAAGTTGTGAATTACAATTCTAGCAGCAAATAAGAGTATGTTGGCAAGTGTTACGTCACTAGGGTCATTTTGGAAGCGTGAACCTCGACTGAGAAAATGCTCTCGCCAGATTGGTCTATAAGCAAGCCTATTGTGCACTTTCTTGACTGGTGATTGATGAGGGGGGGCCCAGATCCCTGTGGGTGGCCACCCCTGGGCCTGAGTGCTGTAAGAAAGCAAGCTGAGCAAGCCAGTAAGCAACATACCTCCATGGCCTCTGCTTCAGTTCCTGCCTCTAGATTTCTGTCTTTAATTCCTACCCTAACTTCCCTCAGTGATGGAGTGTGACCTAAGAGCTGGAAGATGAAACGAACTCTTTCCTCCACAGGTTGCTTTTGGTCATGATGTTTTATCACAGCAACAGAGAGCCTTGGACTTTGAAACGACCATTAAAAGCACGACTGTCAGAATCAACACAGAGCATGAAACCCCTGAGAGCTACAGCCTCCGAATGCCTGCTCCGAGACAAGGTTGCTCTGACTGCCGGATACTGTCTCTGCTATTTTTGCATCAATACTTTACCACACACCACACATTATAAGTGGATGTTTCCTGTGCATCCTCTCCTTCCTCTGCAATTGACTTCTGGGCTGAGTATAGGAGTGCAGAGGTTAATTATCAGTTCTAAAGAAAACACAAAGCCCAAGAGGCAGCTCCATGCCTCGTTATGAGGACATGTCCCAGACAACAATCATTTTTCTTGAAGTGAAAATAAACATTTCACTAGAGGGTGAAGGAGTGAAGGGTGGAGGTGGGTCAGGGAGATGCTAAGAGGGGACAATTAAGAAGAAATACCTTTGAAAGAAAATTTTCACAAAATTATATGCTATACATTAGGAAATAATCAAACTTCTCAGAATATGATACAAAATGTAGCCAGAGAAATACTATAAACAACCTGGAAAAGCTACAGTCATTCAGAAAAAAATAAAGTAAAAATTGAAGCAAAATTCCAAGTTCAAAAGACAATATCTTAACTGGGCATAAACAAGTGTTAAGTGTTTATAAAGAATGTTAGTGAGGGCTTAATTTTTGCCATGCAGATTGACAAATAATTTTATACATTTCCCTGAAGTTTCTTCTCACTTTCATATAAAGGATTATAGGTAATATAGACTATTTAACTAAACTCAGTAAACTCATCCAGATCTGCAGCCCCCAAAACAAGAAGAGCAATTGCCAGTGCTGTTGAACTAGACGGTAAGACCCTATTGCTGAAGAAAGCTCAGGTTCTGGTCACAGCGTGTAGAGAAATCAAGCTGGAACTGAGCTGGAAGTTTCTGCCAGATGGCTGGCTTTCAGAGTGCCTGAAGAGGAGGCAAGACATTCACTGTCTCACCCAGCTGTAGACCCTGCATGCTCTACTACCAACATGTCCAGCAAGAAGTGCCCACTGATGCAACCAAGGTAAATCTGTTATGGGTGTAACAACCACTTTCTGATTGAACTTGAAGCCTGTGCCCGAGGAGATAATTCATGTCTGGTTCTGTAAACCCGGTCAAAAGCCCCTGGCTGGGAAGGCGTGATTATAGGCCCTAGTAGGGAAGCTACTGTGGGGTTTTTCTGGATGGACATGCTGTGCCCACTAAACTGCCTTCTAAATAATAAGGTTTATGTCCATAGGTTAGTGCTGCTGTCTGCTTTGGTCAGAGAAGCTTCTTTTGCAGTGGGTGGTAGTTACTGCAGAGACTCCTAACTGGTCAAAGTGCTGATAATAAGGGACTGTTGAATGTTCAGCCATAAATGAGGCATCTACCTTACCCACCCACCCACAAGACTCAGATGACACCACAAAAGAGGAGGTGGGAAGAGTGTAGGGGCCAAGGGAAGGTACTGAGTGTGGTGGACCTCCGTCTTCTGGGCATGGCATGCCATCACACTTGAATTCATAGAAGTCGTGGATACCTGCGCAAGACTGGACCCATCAGCAGCTGGAGAGATGGCTCAATAGTTAAGACTCACTGCTGCTCCTTCAGAGAACCAGAGTTCAGTTCCCAGCACTTACATAGGGCAGCTTACAACCATTTATAACTCCAGCTCCAGGGGATCCAGTGCCTTCTTCCCACCTCCATGGGCACCTGCATGCATGTGTGACACACACAAAAATAAATCTTTTTTTTTTTTTTTTTTTTTGAGACAGGGTTTCTCTGTGTATTCCCTGGCTGCCTGAAACTCACTCAGTAGACCAGGCTCGCCTGAAACTCAGGGATTCACCTACCTCTTCCTCCCAAGTGCTTGGGATTAAAGGTGTGAACCACCACTGCCCAGCTAAAAAAAAATAAATCTTTTAAAAAAAAAATTGGACCTGTCAATCTGTCAACTCTTGTTATGGAGGAGGGAGGGGCTCACAGTCCCCACCCACCCTGAGGATCTAGAGGCCAATAATGGTTGCTGAGAGAGCAGTTGTGTAGCCACTTGTTAGGTGCCCATACTCCTGAAAATAACCCCTCAACCATGCTCTTATCAGCAACCTTACTGATGCTCAATGGGTCACACACCACACCCCACCACACACACACACACACACACACACACACACACACACACACACATACACATGGGAGACTAGTGAGAAGAAGGACAGGATTCAGCAGGAGTGGGTGGGGACAAGAGAGATTGATGCAGGAATAGTAAATATGAAAGAAATATACCGTATACACAGAAAATGGATAAAAGTAAAAATTTAAATCCATACAGGTAAGATAATCACCTATTTTTAAAAATGAGAATTGGAGGCTAGCAAGATAGCTCAGTGGGTAAATGTGTTTGCCACCAAGCCTAATGACCTGAGTTCAACTCCACAGGACCCACATGATGGAGGGAGAGACGTTAACTCCTGCAAGTTGTCCCTTGACCTCCACGGGTGCACTTTGGCACACATGTGCCCACACACCCACTCACATACATACAAACAAATAAATTTAAATGCAATTTCAAATTCTGAATGAGACTGGACTTCTTTGACAGAACTTTTGAAATCTCCCTTGGGTCAGGGGCCAAAGCATAAAATGTCATTTGAGGCTGAGTAGAGATCAACGGTGGAATGTTAGCTGGTGTGCACAAGGCCCTAGGCTTGTCCCCAGCAATGGGAGAAAAAAAGAGCCACACATGATGACCATGGGGCATCTATGGTTTATGGAAGCCTCTCTGCTCCTCAGTGATGTCTACTTAGACTCCTAGAAGAACTCTCCCCACTGGGGGAAACTGAGGAAGTAAAGAATGAGAGTCCCACTGCTGTGAGGAGAGACACCAGCAGTGAGTGGAGAGGGTGCTCTAACAGTTGTTCATTTTAAGATGTGTTTGAAAGCAAGAGAAAAGCATCAAAGTGCACTTCAGCTCACACACCTCCTGCTCATGCCTCAAAGCTGCTCAGAGGCATGCATGCAGCAGAGGATGCTGCGAGCTGTCTGCAGGCTGAGGGGCAATGCTTGCCCTGCAGAGACATTCAGTGCAATGGAAATCTTTTGCAATTGTTCCAATCTTTCTAAAACCCCACTTTCAAGTCACTTAACAGCATTATGAACTTAACTCTGGAGTCACTACAGTCTATGGATCGTCCATCTTGACTTCTAATATATCTATGATGCAAGTTATTGCTAAACATAGCACATAACTGGCTGTTAGAGTCCAAATACAGAGAAAATGTCCAGTACATAGTAGAGGGCCCTGTCAAGACAATAGGCTTCCCTCCAAATGAAACTCATAATTCCTAGTGGGGGAGAATGACTGTATTCTGCAAATGAGGCCAACACCAAAAATGAATTGTCTCACTAACAAGAACTACATTCAGGAAGAAGTTTCTGTTGTATTAATAAACAATACATCTTGTAATCTGATAAGTATTACCTAAACTGTAGTTTTTCTACTAGAGACTTCATGGATGAAGTTTAATTGACCAACCTTAATTCAACAAAAGTGTTAAAATTCTCTTCCATGAAAAGAATCATTTAAGCCGGGCGTTGGTGGCACACGCCTTTAATCCCAGCACTCGGGAGGCAGAGGCAAGTGGATCTCTGTGAGTTCGAGGCCAGCCTGGGCTACCAAGTGAGCTCCAGGAAAGGCGCAAAGCTACACAGAGAAACCCTGTCTCGAAAAAACAAAAAAAAAAAAAAAAAAAAAAAAGAAAAGAAAAGAATCATTTAAATGTCAATCAATACTCTTCTATACAAAGTTGATAATTTACAAGCATGTAAAAAACTTTAAAAGAAAAATGTCCTCAAACAATCTGCCCACAGATAGTAGCCAAAGAAGCCTAAAGATTAAAAATATATAAAGCTGAGGCTGGCTCAGCCGTTAAAGGCTAGGCTCACAACCAAAAATATAAAAATATATAAATAAATATATGGTTGTACACACCTGTAATACCAGCACTTAGTAGGTGGACTCATGAAGAGCCAGAACTGAAAAGACAGCTGAGGATATGTGGCAAGTCTGAAGCCAACCTGGGCCTCGCACTGAGACCATCTTTCAAACAAACTGTTCCGACTTTCTTTCTTCCTCTGTTTCTCCCCTCTTCCCCCATCTGTTTGTTTTTGAGACAGGATCTCTCTGTGCAGCCCTGGCTGTTCTGGAACTCACACTGTAGCCCAGGCTAGCCTGGAACTCACAGAGATCCCCCTGCCTCTACCTCCTGAGTGCTGGGATTAAGAGTGCAGAGACTGGCCAGGTGTGACCAGGCCTTTAAACCCAGCACTCAGGAGGCAGAGGCAGGGGGATCTCTGAGTTCCAGGCCAGCTAGGTTTACAGAGTTCCAGCAGGTCAGCCAGGGTTACATAGAGAGAACCTGTCTCAAAACAAACAGACAGGAAATGCCTCACACACACACCGAAAAAAGAAATGAAAAATAAAAAAAAAAAAAAAAAAAGAATGCAAAGACTCAAAAGCATGTTCCCACACCTGGCTGCAATACACGTTCTTAAAGATCTGTGTGGGCCAGAGCATTGGGGACAGCTGGGAAGATGAACGTTCCTTTTCTCCTAGCAGGCTCTTTCTGTTTTGGAGTTCACTCTGACTCTCTGAAAACTGTCTACTTCCTCCTCGACACACCCACAAGCGCAATATTGAAATCTCATGGAGCATGGGAGCATGCCGTGGCTGCCTTCTCAGTCCCCACAAATCCTTGATTTCTTTTCTGCCTCTAAACTCAAGGTGTGTCCTGCCAGCAATCCCTCTGAAATCTATACAAAAAGGATAAAACTGAATCAAAATGGAGAATTCAAACCCCCAAGGAAAGTTACAAAGTAGTTTAGACGGAAGCCATGTAAGTTCTAGAAAAGGTGTTATTAACACACAAAAGAGTCTTGGCAAACCAAGGCAAGTTACAAATGAAGACACAAGATCACAGGATCGTTTCCTGTGTATCAGGTGACATTTCTGCGCTGGCTTCCAGACAAAAGCCAGACAGATGTAAGTGCTTGTCGATAACACCCCAGCACGGTTCAGATTTCTGCAAGAGGCATGTATGATCAAGTTGCAAGGGACGAAAGAGGTGTCTATCTTACAGAGAAAACACTCCTCATCTGTGCAGCAAGTTCCAGCCGTCTGTTATTCTAACGCTGGACACTTAATCAGGTCAAAAGGAAGTGCAGCTCCAGCCAGTGGAAGCAGGAGCAGCCACTACGAGATAACATATCACCACCAGTGATGAGACCGTCCTAGGAAGAACAAGGGCAGCTTTCAACTTCAGAGACTAATGGCTCTCCCCAAGCAGAGTTCCTAAGACTATTCTGTTACGTCAGACCATACTGAAGGCTCAGCTCTGTTATGACAGTTGTGGTTGTCCACTTAACTGATAAGTTGGACAGCCTGACTTTATTTCCAGTACCCAAATACAAATATTTTTGCTCAAAAAAGTGAACCAAAAGGGGCAGAAATGTAATTTAGTGGTGAAGCCCTTCCTTGGCATGAATAATGCCCTGAGCTCATCCCTAGTACACACATCTCATCCCGTCTTCCTGAAACACACACACACACCACCACCACCATAACCACCACCACCACCCCACACACGATTAGAACCTAATAAAAGACTGTCTTCAAGGACAGCCAGGTACAAACATGAGATCAAGGTTGTTTCATCTGCTTGCTCATTTGCTGGCCCTGCCTTAAATAAGATTATTATCTGAAATAAATAATGGCTTCTATTTGTTTTTGAAAAAGTCATAAGCCTTTCAATTTGATTAAATACCATGTTATTTTTACAAATATTTAAAATATTCACTCCTTTTACCTAACAATTTAATTGCTGGTAATCTACTTTAAGGAATTAGCTAAGAAAATATAAAGTATTTATGTACATATAGTTTCAACGGTGTTTTTAAAATAACACTACAGACAGAGCCTTCCTAAATGTCCAAGAAGAAACCAGTTCAATCACAGTGAATACACACACACACACACACACACACATACACACACACACACACACATATACATACATACATATACATTTTGTTGTTGTTGGTTTTTGGTTTTTCGAGACAGGGTTTGTCTGTGTAACAGCTCTGCCTATCCTGGAACTCAGAGATCCTCCTGCCTCTGCTTCCCAAGTGCTGGTATTAAAGGTGTGTACCACCACTGCTCAGCCCATGTATATTATTTTGCAGTTGCTGAAATTTTATGTTTTTGAAAAATGTCATGGCATAGAAAATGTTCAGAAAAACAGGGGGAAGAAATTATAAAAATTGCCTACATATTAAATATATATTTATTAACAAATGTTTATCTTCATATGGGGGTTGGGAAATAAAATACCTTACAATACTAAAGGCCTATGCCTCTTACTCCTAACCAGTGGAAAGGAAACCAAAACCAAGAGTTTCCAAAATAAGACTTTGGTGAGTAAAGAAAAATAAGCTTGTACAAAGGTGAAATAATAAAACTGGGATTGACAAATGTTTTTAATAGAAGTTAAAAAAAATCTCTCAGGAAGCAGAATCACAAAACAGAGACAGAAAAGTTAGCAAGAAAGAGACAGAGCAGGCGTGGTGCACACTATAATCCCAGCACTCAGGAGGCAGAGGCAGGCAGATCTCTGTGAGTTTGAGGCCAGCCTGGTCTACAGAGCGAGATCCAGGACAGCCAGGGCTACACAGAGAAACCTTGTCTCAGAAACAAAAATCTGAGCATCAAATGTTTTAATAAGAGAAAACAGAGGAGAGACAGGAATGATCCAAACAATGGCAGTGGAAAATTTCCTAGAAGCAGAGGGCATATGCTACCTACTGTTGTGGAACATTAGTTTAAGATGTGCTACATTCCTTTATGCTGTGGGATATTTGCTTAATGATGCAAAGATGTGTTGCATTCTTTTCTGTCGTATTTGTTTAACTCTGTAAAGCTGTGTTACTTTGCCTCTCTAAAATACCTGATTGGTCTAATAAAGAGCTGATTGGCCAATAGCTAGGCAGGCCAGGCAGAGAGAATAAATAAGAGGAGAAATCTAGGCTCAAAAAAAAAAAATGAGTGAGAAAAGGAGAAGGAGAGGAGGACACCAGGAGCCAGCCACACAGCCAGTCATGGAGTAAGAAGGAAAGAAAGATATATAGAATAAAGAAAGGTAAAAAGCCCAGAGGCAAAATGTAGTTAAAGAGAAATGGGATGATTTAAGTTAGAAAAGCTGGCTAGGGGCTAGAGAGATGGAAGAGCACTGATTGCTCTTCCAGAGGACCCAGGTTCAATTCCCAGCACCCACATGGCAGCTCACTACTGCCTGCAACTCCAGTTCCAGGGGACCTGACACCTTCACACACTACCATTCCTAGCATTACAGAAGTTCTGGGGATTTGAACTCAGGTCCTCACATTTCACAACAAGCTTTATCCACTGAGATATCTCCCCATCCTGTTTGTTTGTTTCGTCTCAAACTGTAACCCAGGCTGGCCTCAAACCCATTATGGAGCCCAGGATGGCTTCAAATTCAACAATCCTCAGCCTCTCAAATGCTGGGATTATAGGCATGAGTCATGGTACCTAAAGTTTAGACTTCTCTAGTGTCCAGAGTCTCCAGCAGGTGTCACTTTGTGGGCATAGTGAAACCTTTAAGGCACAGAGGTGGATGCCCTCGGAAGGCACACTGGGACAAACCACGCTCCCCTTCCTAGCTGTCTAGAAGCAAGCGGGTTTCCTCTATTGTGCTTCCAATATAATGTACTAAGTTGCCACAGCCCAAAAGCAATGGAACCAAACAAGCAACCACGGCTGAAATCATAAGCTTAAACAAACATGTCCTACTTTTAAGTCCTTTCTCCAAGTACTGGGTCTTGAAACAATGAAACAGAAAGCTGATTGCACAACATGAAAGACCTACATAGAAAGGATTAAAAAACAGCTTTACCAAATGACCAACATCTTTGAATTATCCAAATTTTAGATGGAGAGAAAAAGACCACTTTTTTGGTTTGGGTTTGGGTTTTGTTTTTTTGAGACAGGGTTTCTCTGCATAGCCTTGGCTGTCTTAGAACTCACTCTGTAGACCAGGCTGGCCTCCAACTCAGAGATCTGCCTACCTCTGCCCCCCAGGTGCTGGGATTAAAGGTGTGTGCCATTACCTTAGGTTCAAAAAAAACCAAAAAGACCACTTTCAGCCAGGTATGGTGGCCCATGCCTTTTATCCCCACACTTAGGAGACAGAGGCAGGCACAGATCTTTATGAGTTCAATGCCAGCCTGATCTACATAGTGAGTTCCAGGATAGCCAGCACTATGTAGAAAGAGACCCTATCTCAAAAAAAAAAAAAGAAAAGAAAAAGGAGAGAGAGAGAGAG
>CABHPP010120655.1:0-32745 GCA_902168425.1 Peromyscus attwateri | reverse complement strand
AAGAAAGAAAGAAAGAAAGAAAGAAAGAAAGAAAGAAAGAAAAGAAAGAGAGGAAGAGAAAAGAAACAAGGACCACTTTTAGAGGCTTCAGAGATGGACCAGCAGTTAACAGCGCTGGCTGCTCTTTCTGTGGACCCAGGTTTGATTCTCAGCACCTACATGTTGGCTTACAACCATGTGTAACTCCCATTCCCATGGATCCAATGACCTCTTCTGGCCTCTGCAAGAAGCAGGCACATATATGGTACACAGACATACATGCAGGCAAAACACCCATACACATAAAATAAAAATTTTTTAAAAGATTTATTTATTTATTATACATACAGTGTTCTGTCTACATGCCAGAAGAGGGCACCAGATCTCATTATAGATGGTTGTGAGCCACCATGTGGTTGCTGGGAATTGAACTCAGGACCTCTGGAAGAGCAGCCAGTGCTCTTAACCTCTGAGGCATCTCTCTAGCCCCGAAATTTTTAAAAATATATTAAGACCACTTGTAGTCGAAAGATTTCCTGTCCTGCCCAGCCCCGCAGTGGGGACAAATCTCCGCAACCACTTGGTCCCAAGTAAAACACAGAGGCTTACATTATTTACAAACTGTATGGCCTACGACTCAAGCTTCTGGCTAGCTAGCTCTTTCATCTTAAATTAACCCATTTCTATTAATCTACGTATCCCCACGTGTTCCGTGGCTTTACCTGCCTCCCATTACCTGTTGCTCCTTGGACGGTGGTTTAGCGTCTCCCCTTACTCTCCTTTCTCCTCTCACTGTCTCTCTTGGATTTTCCTGCCTGGCTCCACCCTGCCCTGCCATAGGCCAACGCAGCTTTATTTATCAACCAATCAGAGCAACACATATTCACAGCCTACAGAAAGACATTCCACAGCACTTCTCCTTTTCTGTCTAATCAAAAAAGAAGGTTTTAACTTTAACATAGTAAAATTACATATAACAAAACAGTTATCAAGCAAGAATTTCAGTTACAATATCTAGTCTATTTAAATGTAGTGGTATTTGCTCCGCCCATGACCTTGGGCTATAGGGCCCGAAGGAGGCGGTGCTTCCTGCCATTGTACATGACCTCTTAAAAGTAGAGGGAGGAGGGTCACATGCCCCTTCTCCCTGCTGCCTGTGAGGTGGATTCGCTCCCTGTCAAATCAGAGGATGACTTCAGCTGTCTATTCTGTTCTGTATTCATGAGTGTCTTCCCTCAATTTATATCTTAATAAATCCCTATTACCCACTAAACAGACTCATGTGGATTAATCATAATAACCAGTTTTAAAGCAGCCCTTTCCTTCTCCTTCTCCCTCGCTTTGGAATGGGTTTGAGAACATATATCTCACAACCATGGGATGTCCCACGCATTCAGAGACCTTCTGTTAAAAAGAATAAGGTCTCCATCAGGACAATATTAAAAACTAAAAAAATTATCTTGGTGGTTCATATTAGACACATCCACATGGCCTTATTTTTAAATGTCTCTATAAATAATAAATAAATAAATAAATAGCTCCAATATTCGAAAAAATCTGTTCCAGGAAGATTTTGTCCAAACATCCTAACAGAACAGATACATACCCTACATGACAGACGGAACACAAACATGACTAACTGTAATTCCACCAAAGAGCAAATATAGAAATTCCCTTCACTTTATCTTTAAAAATAACAGTGAGCACCTCTAGTGAGCCTACAGAATAAGGCAGAAATATATACACAAACATGTATATATATATATATTCATTGCTAGTTATATTTTTACAGTAGAATTGCATTAAAGTTGGTATGACAACTGTTCAATTCATTAGACAAACTTGCAATGTGTAAAGATTCAATAACATCCCTTGGGAGGTAGAGGCTGAAGGATCAGTATACTATTCAAGGCCAGTCTTGGCTACACAGAGTTCATGGCCAGCCTGCGTTACATAGGACCCGGTCTCAAAACAACAACAAAAGATTGAATAACATCATTTCTAACACTCAAGTCACAGAGTCGGGACTGAATGTTGTAATAACTACTGCGGCCCCAGGAGTTCAAGCAAGCCATAATACATCACAATGCCTGCACTCTTGGGATGCCTTATTAACCTAAACTCCCTCTATGAATGAACCACAGCATCTTTACTTAGTGAAGGACACTGAGCTGTCGAGTGACTGACACCTGGTGAAATAAACTTAAAGCCTGTATTGAAGGCTCAGTGGCAGAGAGCCTGTTGAGCTTTTTGCAAGGCCCTGGGTTTGATGACCAGTGTCAAAACAAAAAACTGTTTATGATTTATTTATTCTTATTTTATGTGCATTGGTGTTTTGTCTCAATGTATGTCTGTAGGAAGGTATCAGATCCCCTGGAACTGGAGTTACAGACAGTTGTGAGCTGCCATGGGGGTACTGGGAATTGAACCCAGGTCTTCTGGAAGAGCAGCCAGTGCTCTTAACTGCTGAGCCATCTTGCCAGCCCCCCAAACAAAAGTTTTAATCCTAAATTATGAACGGCAGCTTTGCTACAGACAAAGGTGACTTAGCATAAAGTTTGTATCACACTCTAAATCAGCACTACTTAGACACAGCCTAGGAAACCTAGGAGGGGCAAAGAGAGAGAAGAGCGTCAAGGACAGGGGAGGGAAGGGAGGGGAGAGGAAGGAAGGAAACGGGGAAATGGTGTCCCCTCAAAATCCACGTGCACATTCTTTGTTGACACCCTGACTCCCGGCACTTCAGCAGAGTGTGACTGTCCATTTGGGGACAAGCTGTAAAAGTGCTAATTAAGTTAAAAAGAGACTTTAGGGTGGTTCCTCGTCCAGTCTGAGTGGCGGTATTAGGGTACACAGACACACTCTGTGCAGGGAAGACCATGCCAGTGTAGACGAGAGGACAGCCATCTTCCAGGTAAGGAGCGGCCTCAGAGGAAACCGGTCCTACTGACAGCTGGATCTCAGACTCGAACCTGCTCTGTGAGAAAATAAGTTCCTGCTAGTTCAGCCACCCGCTCTGCAGCTAGCAAACTAACATGGAGAGGGTCCTAGGTAGGTTTCTATTCCGTAATAAACACCTGACCAAAATCAACTTGGGAGAAAAAGCCTTATCTCAGTTTACAATTTCATCACGAAGGAAAGGCAGGGCAGGAACCGGGAAGTAGAAACTGAAGTGGGGACCACGGAGGGTGCTGCTTACTGGCTTGCTCCCCCATGGATGGCTTCCTCAGCCTGCTTTCTTATAGAAGCCAGGAGCAGCAGCCCAGGGATGGCACCACCCAAGATGAGCTGGGCCCTCCCATGTTGGTCATGAATCAAGAAAATGCCACATAGACTGATCTATGGGTCAATCTAATGGGAGGGTTTTCTCAATTGAAGTTCCCTATTCTCAGATGACCCTGGCTTGTGTCAAGTTGACTAAATAAATGAATTTCACCTGGACAGAGAGTAAGCCCATGGATTAAAAATATAAAATACATAGAAAATATAACAAAAACATTTTACAAGACAGTACTAAACTGTAGGATCTAAAGATGCACACTTAGGAGGATTATAGACCAAATGAGTTAGTGATTACTAGAGAGGCTAGAAACAAGCAGGCAGGGCCGAGAGCGTAGCTGCATGGTAGAGCACTCGCTTAGCGCTTAGCACGAGGGAGGCCCTGACTTGAGTCCTCAGCAATGGGATAATGACTCACTCGCCACATTGTATTAGTCCCGGGAAAGCTCTTCAGGCCACAGGTCACTCCTTCATCAATGCACTCCTACAGCAATCAGTGACAAATTACAAGCTTTTCAAAGCTCACTGTAGCTAGCCACTCTTTTTTTGGGGGGGGGGGGGGTAAACAACGATAGTTGCTTAGAACATTTTGACTTTTGTTTTTTGAGACAGAGTTTCTGTTAGCTCCGACTGTCCTGGAACTCTCTCTGTAGACCAGGCTGGCCTTGAACTCATAGATTCACCTACCTCTGCCTCCTGAGTACTGGGATTAAAGGAGTATGCCATCACTGCACAGTGTAGCTGTTCACTCTTTTTTTTTTTAACTTTTTATTCTTTGTGAATTTCACATCATGCACGTCAATCCCACTCACCTCCTCGTCCCTCCATATCTGCCCTCTACCCTTGCAACCTCCTTCCCCCACTGCAAAAATAAAAA
Source organism: Peromyscus attwateri (assembly GCA_902168425.1). Lineage (NCBI taxonomy): Eukaryota > Metazoa > Chordata > Mammalia > Rodentia > Cricetidae > Peromyscus > Peromyscus attwateri. The sequence continues at coordinate 28,610 of CABHPP010120655.1, read as the reverse complement.
GAGAGGGAAAAAAAAAAAACAAACTCCTTGTGGAAGCTACAGTGTGTCATGGTGTGTCCCACAGTAGACCCTTTTTGCCCAAACAGCTTTACTTGCAAATGCTCATTGTAATGAGTCATTGGTCTGGTTCGAGGCCTCTGGCTTCTGCTACAGTATCAACACTGGATCCACACCAGGACTCCTCTAGGATATCCTGTGGTTGCCCTGGGTCATGGAGATCCTGTAGCTTTGGTTCGGCAAGACAGGTCCCTTCATGAGCTCCAGCAGTTCATGGAGGGGTGGATGCTGGGGTGGGCCAACCCAAAGCCCTGGATCTAGGCCTGGGTGGTAGTTGAGTTGGTCAGCTTGCCCTCTCTCCTGTCTCCTGTACCTGCACCAGCAGGGCCAGTTCTCCCTCACCGAGGCCACCAGGGACAGCTCCACTGTGCGGCAGCCGGCGAGGGGCGGGGCCTAGCTGTCCACTCTTAATCTGTTCTCCTGTCCAAAAGATGGCAGCCACATATTTGTGTTACTGCAAGTGTAGTAAAGAAAAAAAAAAAAGAGGCAACTTTGAATGTGAAAACTGAACAGGAGGTATATAGTTATACAAGGAAAAGCTGAGGCTGGTGACCCAGCTCAGTGGTTAGAGGGACCTGCTGCCAAGCCCAACAACCTAAGTTTGATCCCCAGGACCCACTTGGTAAGAGAGAACTGACCCTGTGAGCTGTCCTCTGTCATCTACCTGCTTTCTATGGCATACCATATCCCATCACACACCCAGCAAATAAATGTAAAAAAAAAAAAAAAAACTTTTTTTGAAGAAAAAAGAAAGAAGTACCTGACTATGGGAATGTTGACACTGTAAATGCTCAAAGGTCCTAGGTGTTCATCCAGAACAGATAAACAAAGAGAATTTATCAACATGCATGAGAAAAGCAATTGAGAGTGTTTTAGAATTTATTTAACTGTGTGTGTGAGTGTGTGTGTGTGTGTGTGTGTGTGTGTGTGTGTGTGTGTGTGAAGAGTGGGTTAGGGGTGGGAGGCTGGGGAAGACTAAGCCTCATCAGCGAGCTCTGGGTTTGACTGAGAGGCCTTGTCTCGATGAATAAGTTGGAAGAGTGACCCAGGATGATTCACCATCAGGCCTCCACATGCACATGCATACACACACAGGCATACACACACAGGCACACACACACACACACACACACACACACACACACAGAGGCATACACAGTGGGAAGAAAAGAAGAAGAAACTACTACAGCAAGCTGGGCACCGCAATCCCAGCCCTCAAGAAGCAGAGGCAAAGGAACTGTGACAAGTTTGAGGACAGCTTGGTTTCCACAGTGAAACTCTGTCCCAAACCAAGAAAGAGACAGGAGGGAGGAGGGAGAGGCTTAAGAGAGGGATGGGGGAGGCATGAGAGAGGGGAGGAAGGAGGGAGAGAGGTGAGGCAGGCATGTGGGAAGGAGGGAGGGAGGGAGGACAACAAAATCTTCCCATTGGAGGAATTGTGGGAGCCACCTCAGAACACCGAACACACAAAGGATAAAAACGTTGGAGGCCTGATGCAAACTTCAAACGGAATTTAAAAATCCATCAGGGTATATCAAAGAGGCTTGAGTGTGTGTCCCGAGTTCTCTACTAAGCAAAAAAGTCCAGTTCTGTTCAAACCACTCTTCTTATAGAGCAAAACAATTTCGTCCTTAATGTTGCTGATGTTTGAAATGACAGTGTACAGTCTCACTGCTTCTTCATTTCCACACAATAAAGGGATCTTTAAAGTTTTGTCAGAAAAATGTAAAGTCCTTTAAGAGCAAGAGCAACCCCCCGCTGACTGCTAATGCAGTGCCCTGGAACTCAATGTACTTTTGAATGGGGGTGGGGTGGGGTGAGGCAGCTAGCCGTTCCCAGGGGAGGCAGAGGGTGAGCTGTTTGCAGGCCAGAGAGCGGCGGTTTGTGAAGCCAGAACAATGTCGCTGTGACTCAGGTCCATGGGAGCAAGGGGGCAGTCAATGAGATCAGTCTAACACATCGAGGCCAGAGATCAGGAAAAGAAAAGTGCAGCCCGAGCAGCAGGAGCGGCAGTTGGCAGAGGGCACAAAGGCTGCCCTCAGACGTGAAATCAGACCCATGCCTTGCTGGTGGCCAACTCTGCTCTCCTCTCTCTAAGTCAGCCAGGCTTTCATGAAACAGATTCCCCGTAAAGGGCATCATTATTGTCCATTTTCAAGAGAGGCAATTCAGCCCGGTTTGAATGTGGGACCTGGGTTCTCAGACACATTACTAAATGCTAACCACAAGGGGAGAAAAATGTGGCGGAAAATGGGTGTCTCAAAACAAACGTCTGCTTGCTTTTAGGTAGAGGGACTGGGCTTCCCAGGGAGCAGTGAGGGGCAACCTTGCTGTTCAGCAGAACAACCACTCGGCCCTAATTAATAGTCTGGCCTTTGTACAGTGATGATCTCAGAGCAGCTAATATTCAGTTCTTGGACTTTCCTCCTGGATCAGAACTACAGGACAACATTGTCCGCTCACAGTGTCTGGTGTTGCTTTTTCAACACAAAACCCATCAGGTATAATGTGGCTTTTGTTTGCTTAGGTTTGAGGGACACTCTGAACACATCCTTCATCAACATTAATCAGAAATATGCCCTTATGAAACTGAGATGCTGACTTCTACTCAATTTACATGGCTAGGAAATTCAGAGCACACACTAAACGTGTCTTAAGATTTATTCTCTTACTCTTAGAGTAAATACCCCGGTATTACTCAGATTCCGAAGGGTGGGGGGTGGCATGGAACACAGGGGTCTGCAGCAAAAATGGGCATGATTTTATATTTTATTGTCAAACACACAAAAACAGGTCACTTTTAAGACAGCCAGCAAATTGTTAGTATAATGCTCTTCACCAAAGGAAGAATAAAATCTGTCAATTTAGGGTTTAAAAAGAGAGTCGCACAGAACATCTAGACAACTGGTTCTAGCCTATCAAAATACCGAGCCTTCTTTTTAAAGACAGGAGTGTGCTCTTTTCCAAATGGCTCCCGCAGGATGCAGTCAAGGGAAGCCAACAGATTCTAGCTTCTAGAGAGCAGCTACAGCTGTGAGGGAGAGAGGAGGGTGTACAATGACTTGGGTCGTCCCACATCCATCATCAATCAAGAAAATGTCCTACAGACCTTCCTACAGGCCAACCCTCGGAAGCAGTTTTTTCAGTTAAGATTCCTTCCCAGATATCCCTAACTTGAATCAAGTTGGCATAAAAACTATGCAGCACAGGGTGTTTCTTAGGTCCCACTCCCCCCCCCCCATATTGTACAAAAACCCACCAGATAAAAGGAAGGTTCCTATTATCTATTACCGGTTTTACAGCTCTTCCAGTTTTTGTTTTTTTTTTTTAAGATTTATTTATTTATTTATTAGGTATACAGCATGTATGACTGCAGGCCAGAAGAGGGCACCAGACCTTATTACAGGTGGTTGTGAGCCACCATGTGGTTGCTGGGAATTGAACTCAGGACCTCTGGAAGAGCAGTCAGTGTTCTTAACCTCTGAGCCATCTCTCCAGCCCTCTTCCAGTTTTTGATTGGCACCCAGAAGGTCCTATGAGCAACCATATATTTGGTATCATATAACCCATGGGTTAAAAGCATCACGAACGGTTCAACAAGCATCCTTTTGCCTGTAAAGCACCCATTTAAGTTCTTTCTCACACCTCACCTCCTGCTATTAGCCTTCACCTTGATTCTTACTTTCAAGTTTAATTTCTTGAGACAGGAAATCTCATGTATCACAGCTTTCTCTCCAAGGCCTGTGTGGCTGAGGATGATCATGAACTTCAGATCCTTGTACCCCCTCCTCCCAGTGCTGAGTGGGAGCCACCTGGCCTGATTTCCAAAAGAACCAGCTAGCCCAGGCCACAGTGCTAATTTTTACTTGAATTTGCTCACTTTTAGCATCAGGAGGCATCCTGAACTCCGAACTAAGCCACACACATTCTCCGAAGCCTCCGTACCAACTTTCCCATTGATTGCGTCTGTGAGGGGTGAGCTCAGGAAGTGAGCAATTTAACTAATGGGGGAAACCCACTGTTGTGTTCAGAAGGCTGCAAATTAATGCCACTGGATACTGCCCTCTTTGTTCCAAGGTCTCCCATCAAGTAAGCAAGACGGTAATGCTGCTGGAAGCCAGAAGCCAATCCAGACCTGCTGTAACAACTACGTTTAGGGCAATGAATAATTTAAAAAATAAAAAAGCAGGGAGCTGGATTTGTCCAACAGGTATCATTGCTGACCCTCTGATCTAGTGTACCCCTCCCATCCCCACCCAGGGGCTTACAAACTCCCAACAACACCCAACCCCAGATCCAGTGTATCATTAATCACAGTGAAAAGTAACAGAAGCTGCCACCTCAACACACACCATTTTGGCGCCAGAACCGTTTTAAACAGGAGGCACCTAAGAAGCCAAGCAAGCAAAGCTCTCGGCCCTCTGAAAGGGTAAAGCCAGGACATGAATTTACAATGTGTCTCTCCTGCCCTCTTTACTGGGAAAAGCATTTAACTTTGGCTTCTTATGAAAGTTTCAGGATGACATCAGCGGAATCTACACTGGAAAGCTGTGCTAAGCCCCCCAACAATTTACAAGCCCTGAAAAGCAAGGTCCTTTTCCTTTGTGTGGCCTCCTCTCCGGAAATGAACTGTTCTCTGTGGCAGGCGTTTTCACCATCTCTACTTCCCGAGTTTCCTCCCACAGAGCTATAAAAGAGGCATGTGGGCCAGGCGTGGTGGTGCACGTCCTTAATCCCAGCACTCTGGAGGCAGAGGCAGGTGGATCTCTGAGTTCAAGGACAGCCTGGTCTACAGAGAGAGTTCCAGGGCAGCCAAGGCTACACAGGGAAACCCTATCTCAAAAAAAAAAAAAAAAAAAAAAAAGGAAAGAAGGAAAGAGAAAGACCCCATCTTTCATTGTTCTTTGGTGGAACAGCACAACCCAACTAGTCGTGGATAAATGAAGCAGTGTCATGGTCGGTGCGCATCTCTGAGGCTTCTCTTTGGTTAGCTGGTTACCAGGATCTTCCCCACATGACCTTATTTCCTTATGTTAACCCTTCGTATGTCCCACATTTAACTGTCAGACACTAGATAGAGCTAAATGGGGTTTCCTGGCGCAAATTTACTTCAAGCAACTAAGAAGAATCAAATTATGCAACTTCAGTTTCCCATAAACGCAAATAAGTAAAAATGACACATACATTTTGTGATTATGTAACACATTCCGTGCTAAAGACTTTGTTTTGAGGTGAAACAAGCCTCGCACCCCCCTACTGCTGGCAGTCTTCAGTCGTTTCAACTATTATGAGAACAGTTAAGAAGCCACCAAGACATGCATATTCTTGTTCTGGGCTAATCTCCATCTTCAGTCCCTTCTTAAATGCATAGTTCTCTATGGTCACATGACCGAATAAAGCCAATGTTCTTCAGTCACTAATTAATACTTGAACATAGATAGTTCGATCCCATCTTATTACGTCCTATATGAAGATGTCATCCATAACTACACTACGAAAACTCTGTGTGTGTGTGTCTGTCTGTCTGTCTTTGGAATATGGAACATATATGAATGCAGTTATAATTAACTGGCCAGTAATAAGACTGGTCTATTTGGGTTTTTTTATCCTTTTGGATATTTTTTGAGATAGAGTCTTATTCCATTGCCTTGAACTCTCAATCCTCCTGCTTCAGCCTCCGAAGTGAAGTCTAGCCTATATTCATAAAAGATAGCTTTCTACCCATCACAACAGCTGCCTGGGCTGGGACTCTTGAATTCAGGTAGAGCCATGGAGCTGGCTCTGGCCAACCTAATATGAGCTGAGTGATGCTCCCCAGGTTGGTGGAGTCAGTGAGGTAAGCCTCTATGCTTCCTTCTGTCTTGAGTGACTGGAGACCACAGTACAAGACGGTGCCATCACAAAGAACCTTGACCCATGATGTCAGGAAGGAGAATTGCCCAGGAGAGCTGCCTGGCCTGAAACAAACTACCAACTTCACTGGATAAATACTCTCCTTGGACTAAGCCACTAAGTTCTAGAACTGCTTGTTTACCGTGCACAGCATGCCTCAGCAGAATATATGTCCGGGTGGAAGAGTTTAAGTACAATTTATTAAAAGATTTCTAAAGTGAAGGCAAATAGAGAGGAACCTTATAGGTAAGAAAAGCCTGCAAGTTACAATTTTACCATTTTAGATAAGGAAAAAGTCCCAGTGACAGGAACAGTTGTGTGTTAGGTAAATTCCAACTGGTGTTTCACATTGTAACAATATGCAAATGTTCCCTTAACCACTGGATACTAATCAAGGCAGAATACACGTACAAATATATTTGAAACAAAGAATAAACCAAGAGATGGCCTTATAGTTAAAGTTTACCTGCTTGGGGGAAAATCTACTTAATTTCAGAGGCTGGCACTACAGCTCTGTGGGGGAGCACTTGCCCTGTACACATGGAAGCCCTGGGTTCAGTCCCCAGCATAGGGGGTAGAGGATAGCGGACTTCCATCTTTATACTGGAGCCACTGGCAACTAACACAGACACTTGCCTTTCAAAAACAACATAACTATGTCTTACATCCCTTCCCTCTGTGCAGGCCTGAGGAGGTGGTGGGACAGACAGGTGATGGCATCATTCCAGGTTCTCTAGCCACCCAACTCAGTGCCCTGGTACAGTCCGGTACTGAGGCATCATGAACAAAAATGGTTACTCTTAAACTGTATTTTAAAATACTATTAGGGAGAGGGTGATATAATTATATTATAATCTCAAAAAATAATAATTTGTAAAGTACTATTAAGTTCACATGGTATGTCACTTCCTGTCATGTTCTCCCCAACTGCTGTTAGCCAAAATTGATTTCCTGTCCCTATAAATTTGACTACTCTAGGTGTGCTGTAAAATCATAGCGTCTGCACCCATCCCTCACTATAATGTCTTCTGGGCTGGAGTACCATTTTGTGGTCTTGGCTGGGTGTTCTACAGCTGTAAGTCACAGGAGTGACCTGGTACATTTAACAATTTGAGTGTCAACATAGTCTCCAGAACACGTTCCCCAGTGCTGAACCCAGCTTCAGCACCGAACCCCTACCCACAACGGCAAGTCTGTGAAAGGGTGGATTTCCAGAGCTGGCTGTGGGAAAGTGATACGGAAAAACTAACGTGGAACAGGAAATGAGGTGGTGGTGTCTTGACAAGACACAGGACGGGCACAGGCGTCCTGCTAGTGACTGGCTACTTAAAAACAACACAAGCCAGACATGCTGCTGTCCATCTGTCCTCCAGACACTCAGGAAACTAAGGAGGGAGGGAGGACTGTCATGAATGTGAGGCCAGCACAGCTACATAGCAACACCTGCCTCTAAATAAATAAATACAGGGCTAGAGAGATGGCTTGGCAGCTAAGACATTCGCTGCTCTTCCAAAGGACTTAGGTTCAATTCCCAACACCCACCCTGCTCACAACCGTGTAGCTCCAGTCCCCTCTTCTGATCTCCAGGGGCACTGCACACCTGTGGTACACAGACTTACACGCAGGCAAAACACCCACATACATACAATAAAAATCTCAACACTATTTTTTAATCAAATAAGTAAATACAATTTTACATGCCTCGTTTTTTTTTTTTCAAGTGGCATCTAAATACCTAGTTGTTTTCACCTCACCCACTCCTATTTCAGCCTAAGAATACCAGGGAAAACTTCCTTACACACTAAGGACTCCAAGACCCCTCCAGGAGTCAGTCTTTCCCTCAACTGAGACTTCAGAGCTATGGCAGTCACTGAAAGCACTCTGAGGCAGAGGCAGGAGGATCTCTGTCGGTTCAAGATCAGCCTGTTCTACATACTGAGTTCCAGGACAGCCAGGGCTACATACAGAGACCCCCGACTCAAAGGGAAAAAAAAAAAAAAACAAAAACAAAATTGAAGAGATTTATGTGTGATCCTGAAGAAATAACAAAAACACAGCACAGACACACTAAGAAGGAAAAAGAGTCTGGGCTAAAGCCATTTTCAAAGGTCATTCTCAACCAGCTTAACCTTTTAAAGCCCGAACAATGCTCCCTAGATAGTTGTATTTTTACAAAATTTACCCTGAGCTACAAAGACACAAATTACTGTTTTCCAAACTCTTAGGGACTCCAGCAAGCTTTTTAAATTAGAGCCTCCAGGGATGCTGGAAGAGACAGGGTCTCTGCACAGACTGAACACACCCTGAGTCCACCGCAGGGAAGCCACAGTTGGGAGCACTCGGACAGCAAGCCTTCCGTCTTACTCTTGATATCCTGCTTTTAACTTGAGAATGCACTAAATTATTTCGGAAATGCTTGTTTGGACATTTCCCTTCCCTGGAGTTTTTCATTTAGAAGCAAAAGGGGGAATTAAAACAAAATCCAGAACAGTGATTTGATGGGGGTAGTTACTGCTCTGGCTCCTCAGCGGGGTAACGGGGTACTTGTGCCTGCAAATTATTCTCGTATCACATGTTTCTGAGCCTAGGATTTCAGAGACGACACCAGAATCTTCTCCGTGTGGAACAGAGGACTCTGGAAACCCAAGTGTGCCTTGGTGCCAAGCTGAGTCATAGCACAAGCAATTGTCTTTTATATGGAAGACAGGCTTCGGAAACACGGAGGGGCTGACGGGGAGGCTAAGGCTAATATTCTGTGCGACCACAGACAAAGAGTAACAAATAGGGTTGTTGTGCGGTTTTGTTTTTAAAACAGAATTTGCTGTGTATCCCAGGCTGGCCTCAAACTCTCTAGGTAGCTCAAGCTGACCTCAAACTAATGATCCTGCCTCGGCCTCCAGAGGCTGGGATTACAGGTATGTACCACCAAACTTAGCATTTTTTTTAAACTTATCTATTTTTATTGATGTGCATTGGTGTTTTGTTCCCATGTATGTCTATGTGAGGGTGTTGGATCCCCTGGAACTGGAGTTGCAGATAGTTGTGAAGTTGTGAGCTGCTATGTGGGTGCTGGGAATTGAACCCAAGTCATCTGAAAGGGCAGCCAATGCTCTTAACTGCTGAGCCATCTCTCCAGCCCCCTAAGCCTAGCATTTTTATTGTGATGGTTTTAGTTCTTTGTTGTTGTTGTTGTTTGTTTGTTTGTTTTTGGGTTTTGTTTTGTTTTGTTTTTTGAGACAGGGTTTCTCTGTGTAGCTTTGGAGCCTGTCCTGGAACTCACAGAGATCCGCCTGCCTCTGCCTCCTGAGAGATTAAATGTGTCTGCCACCATCGTCCGGTAGTTTTAGTTCTTTTTAAAAATCATCTTTGGTTATCCTTCTCAACACTATACAACTAACTGTTTTCTGGTCTCTAATTTTCCCTCATTTTTTTTCTCTCCCTCCGCCTGCCCCAAACTGAAGGGCAGAAAACCCTTCCGAGTGTAATATGAATTCCTAGTTTATTTTTAGATATCTATTTATTTATGTTGTGTGTAGATGAACTACAGTCCATGAGGAGAGTCAGCTACACCTTATCCAATCTTCTGGGAATCCAATTCAAATTGTCTGGTGGCAAGAGTCTTTACTGACTAAGACACCCTCTTGCCACTGTATTCTTATTATAAAGGGGGGGGGGACCTCACTCATCATATGCTAATAAGCACACAGCAGGGATGACACAGGAACTTAATTGTGGAGCTACTCACAGAACAGCTGTTTTAAAAATGGGAAACCGTTACTCGATGTCAATCAGAACACATGAGACAACCTTGCACTTGGGTGTGACTGGTCATTGCCCAAGTTCTTTTCGTTACATTTGATCTCTATCAGCTTAACATACATGGCTACCGTCACTACCATCAGCCAAGAGCCTCACAGTAAGGATGCCTGGCAGGCAAAGCCCGATGCCAACTTCGAGGGTTATGTATGACGCTTTCAGTTCACAGTTCTAAAAATTAAGGCTTAAAGATGTGAGTTTTCCAGCCACACACCTAACTGGTCGCTTCACGAGTCAGTCTCATGCCACCTAAGTGGTAAACACACACACACACACACACACACACACACACACCTTACCACCACGTGAATCCTCTTAGTGCACTTCGGGGAGCGGGGGTGGGGGGGGCATTCTTGGCCAGCTTTACAAAGTCCAACTCTTTTCGGCTCACCAACACTGTTCCCCTTCCCTCCAGCTCCCCAAATCTACAGGAAGCGCCACACTTCAATGCCCTAGGCGAGTGAGGAAAGCCTGAGCCTGAGAGGCGGCGCATAAGGCCCTGAAGCCCCGCTGATCCGGCTGCGCTCCCAACGACTGTGGAGACTGGCCTCGCCCGGGGCGGTCGCGGGGTCTGCAGGGCATGCACCCCAACACACGCGCGACGCCAACCAAGAGCGCCTGGAGGAGCGGGAAGGCCAGCAAAGGAGCGCGGCCCCTGCCAGCGGCGTCCCCTCCCGGTGTCCCCAAGAGCGATCCCCGAGGACTCCCAGCACCCGAAGGAGACGGTGACGGCGCAGTACCTTTCTCTCCCGCGCCGGCCGGCTGCTCCGCACGGAGCTCGCGGGCCGCTGCACTCCCTGCCAGCAGCCGCTCGCCCCGCGCTCCGCCGCGCGAGCTCTGGATGCCTTAGGGGCCCGCCAGCCACGCCCCATATGCCACGCCCCACAGGCCACGCCCCCACCCTGCTGTCCTCGGGGCTGCAGCGCCCCGCAGCGGCCGCCGGTCACTGCACGGCCCACTCGAACCCCACACCCGAGGGGCGCTTGCGGGGGCCCACGCCTCGGGCCGCAGGACAGCAGCTAAGGGCTGTTTCTGCAGTTGCACCAGACGCCTCCGAGGAGAGGACTGAGCGGAGATCCCTCCAGCCCTCCACCTGTGGCCATCTGCAAGCTGACCGGTGGGAGACGATGGAAGCGCAACGCAGAGGACGCTACTGCAGAGCGTCGAGAACCCTCTCTCCCGCTGTCACCCGGTAGGGACCAGCAAGAGCATCAATGCCCACCCGCGCGTTCCGAGCACGCCTTACATACTGTTGTCTTGACTGTTTTTGTCTCCCTCTTCCACAGCTACTTTTTCAGTACCTAGAAGAGCTCCCTGGGCAGCAAAGACTAGGGGGTTACTCCACAAATGTCACCAACACCTGGTCTGTGTGAGACCCTGCCTCAAAAAGAAGAGAAAAAAGAGGGAAAGAAATGTTACTAAAGAGATTTACGGGAGTGGGGAACACAGCCTAATGTAAGCCAAGGGTTGCTGCAAAGAGTGTGTATGCAAATTCATAGCAGCCCCAATGACCAGGTGCAGATAATCAATGCCATTCCCTGCCTGTGTGAATGCTGTTCTACTCAAGATAAATCTTCATGGGATGGGCTGGGAGCTCAGTGGGTAAATGCTTGCTGCTAAAACATGAGGACCCGAATTCAAATCCCCAGCACAGAGATATATATGTGTAATATATTATATTATATATAATAAATAAAAATAAAAGCAAATGCAGAGAGAGAGAGAGAGAGAGAGAGAGAGAGAGAGAGAGATGAATAAATTGATGAATGAATGACAGAAAAAAAGCCTGGCATGGCCTTGAGCCTTTGTAACCCAAGCCACTGAGGACCTAGGCAGGCAGACTGCTGAGGTGACATTCTCCTCTGGTCTCTATACATATGTGCACAGGCATGAACACACACATGCATCACACAAAAAACAAAGAATATCTCCATGGCTCACTGCACATTGAAAAACCAATTTCATTTTACTTGACAGAATTGATATGTCGATCTGGCATACCTTGGACGGCAAGTCTTCAACTCATTCCATAAAGTCTTGTTGCCAGGCATGGTGGTACATGCCTGTAATCTCAGCTCTCAGGAGGTAGAAACAGGAGGATTGCTACAAGTTTGAGACCAGCCTGGGCTACGTTGGGAGTTACAGGGCAGCAAGAGCTACAGAGTGAAACTCTGTCTCAAATAGAATAAAGATTAAAAAAAAGAAAGAAGGAGCTGGGTCTCGTTGAACCCTGTGCTCACACAAACAGAGGGATCAGCAGGTGGAACTGTGACCATGGAGCTTCAGTCTTACCTGAGGCTGGGGATGAGTTTATGTTGAAGTTAATTTTTTTTTCATATCCTGTCTGGAATATGGCTGGTTTCCAAGGAAAGAGAAACACAAAGGCCCCTCCTCTGCCTTACAGTATTGTTTCCCTCTGGCCTCCTGAAAGCATCCTACAGGAGAAGCTCCAAAATCCCACCCACGCTAGGAGAGGGTAAGTACTTGAGCCTCCCAAACTATGTGGGAATGCCCCATCTTCGCAGGCCTGGCTGCTGTCTTATTTAGCCGGAGTGTGAAAACTCCCTTCTGGGGGAATTTTTTTTTCCAATTGCTGTCATTTCCTACCTGAAACTGTTAGGATAGACGCCTTTCCTTTCCCTGCCCACTAATAGCTCCAGGTTGCTCTGCAAGCAGGTCTCAACTAAGTTCTAGAATTCCCAAGGTAAAGTATGTGCATGTGACACTTCAAAGTGATTATTTCTCTCTTAGCCACATTGAGAAATTTTCTTCCCTCCCTAAGGATTAGTATGCAGTTAACAGCTGCTGGGGGCAGGGAGCTGGGCATTTTCTTCAGTGCTGTAGCCCCTGGTGAGGGGGCCATGCTCCTGTAAGCAATCCTAATGCAATTCATTGTTGGGGTCATTAGGAAAAAGAATGGAAGTAGAAGCGGGGGCTGGCTGAGAAGAGGAGCAGGCCGGAGAAAGCAAATGAACCAGAGAATAGGACTGACGTGTGTGAAAGTGGCGCCCGAAACCCACTGCTGCATATAATTAATATACGCTAATAAAAACTAAAACACAAAGGAGGTTTTCCTGACTAGTTCCTTGAATAAACTCCCTAAGATACAGATGGTGCACTTCCCTGAGAGGCGTTCGAAGCTTTACCGTAAGTCACAGTGAGATGGGGTTTAGACGATATTTATGGACGGTCGAGCAATCATGCTGGAAAAAAAAAAACAAAAACAAAAACCAAAAAGCCATCCTGCAAGAGATGTGAGTGCTTCAGGGAGCTGACTAGTCTGTGTTTGTTCCCAGACTTTGATTAATGGGAATTCCAGGCAGTGGCTGAGCTGGCTTGGAGCTCTGATCTCCAAGGAGCCACAGTTTAGAGAAATGAAAAGAAAGTCCTAAATCTTCCTCAGACATCCTGGGTTTGAGGAAGGGCCCCAGCCAAGGGCTCCATTCTTGCTCCCGTGCTTGGCCCAGGCATAGCCAGGCTCCCTAACTGCCCTATCACCCCATGTTAGTTCCTGACGTGGATAAGCTACAGCTTGTTATTTTGCTATTCACCAGCTAAAAATTCTTTGAGTTATAGTTTTGGGTTGCTATTTAATAAGGCTACTATAAACATTTATAAACATGTTTTTCTTAGAATCACATTTATTTATGTGTGTGTTTGTTTTGTGTATGTGTGTGTGTGTGTGTGTGTGTGTGTGTGTGTGTGTGTGTGTGTGTGTTTGTCAGGGGGAACACTGCTTCAAAAAAGCGTTGGAGGAACAAGGCTTGTTAAACACGTGGCCTCTTTTCTTCAAAGGAATGATATGACAGTTTTCTGGTCACCTGAAAGGCTAGTGTGGATGTTATCTGCCAACCTGGCGATGTTTTTGCTAGTCTATGGAGCCAGCCTTCCTGGATACCCCAAATTCTGGGCATTGTTTAGTTTGATCCTGAGCCTTGAATAGAACCCATCTTATGAAGGAGGTCCCTGAGCTTTGCAGCTTCTACTAATACAATCTATCCTTATGCTTATTACAAACCCTCCCTCCTTAGGCCCTATCCCTGAGCACCGCTCATCACCAGTAGGACTTCTTCTTACTGTAAAGGTCACAGGTGCTTTGGTACTTTGCTTGGAAGTTTCTATGTAGCCATGCCTAAATCTTCTCCCAGTTTTCCTGTGTTTAAATGTGTAAGGAAAATAAACCCTGAGGTCAAACTCTGCAAGTTTTGACCCAGTGCTTGCAAAGGTGACATGAGTTTCATTCTTCACCTTATGAGTCATTTCCCTGAAGGTCACGAGGATTGCAGGGGTCCCCAACACAAGGGGAACACATGGACCATGGCATGCATGTAGAGGTCGGAGGACAACTTGAAATTGGCAGAATCTCTCCCTTCTACTATGTGGGTCCCTAGGTTCAGATGATCAGGCTTGGCAGAAAGTGCCTTAACCCGCTGAGCCATCTTGCAGGCCAAACTGTAGGGAGAGGAGAAAGCCCTGAATGAATGAAGCCCTGAGTGAATGTATGCCGGTGACATGGGCATTACCATGTCAAGGGCCCCTAAGCCTCAGACCCATGGGAAAATGGTAAAGCCTTCTCCCACCCAGAGTGAGCCTCTGACAGGAATGGCACACATCCCCTTCTGGTGTGTGGATGTTGACAGTGCATGGAGAAAATGTCCATCATAGCTTTCTTCCTGTGGATACTTTCTGAAGACTGCTTCCTACAGAGATTGCTTCTACAGAGATTGGCTAAACCTGCATCTCGATCCATTCATACATCATAAGCCCAGCCTCCTTATTTATCTGTATGCAATAACCCTGCCTCCTTGTTTATTTGTGTGCAATAACCCTGCCCCCTTGTTTATCTGTATGTAATAACCCCACCCCCTTGTTCAGCTGTATGTATTAATCCCACCTCCCCACTCAGCTCTATATAACAGACACGGTGAGCTTCGGGGGTGCTGTGGTTTCTCCTTTAGAACTTCCTGTCCACCCGGTTTCCAGCTTTTCTGTTTGTCTGGCTGTCTTTTCTTCATTCCCTTGAAGCCCTAGTCAGGTCTGTCCTAGAGTCATGCTGGATGCACATCTAACTATTTAGCTCAGGCTGAACTTGAATTCACAATCCTCTACCTAGGGAGCTAGAATTACAGCCATGTACCTCATTGAGATACTTCTTTTTTTTTGGGGGGGGGGGGAGTATAGTGTAACTGTCCATTTCTCCCCATGCTATGTGTGTCCACTGGACTAGATGAGGGAAGTATTGGCTTATTTTCTCATGAAAGAAGTTTGGGGAGCTGGAGAAACAGCTTAGTGGTTAAGAGTGCGTATTGCCACCAGGCATTGGTGGCTCAAGCCTTTAATCCTAGCACTTGGGAGGCAGAGGCAGGCAGACCTCCAAGTTCAAGGCCAGCCTAATCTGCAGAGTGAGTTCCAGGACAGCCAAGGCTACACAGAGAAACTCTGTCTCGAGGAAAGTGCTTATTGCTCTTCCAAAGGACCAGAGTTAGGTTCCCATCATCCACATCAGGGCAGCTTACTACCTCCGATAGCTCCAGCTCCAGAGTACCTAACACTCTTCTAGCCTCTGTAGACATCCACATGTGTGTGTGCATCCACACACGTAGACACACACACCTACACACAAGTAAAATAAATAATTTGAAGAGGTTGGAGAGGTGGCTCAGTGGTTAAGAACACTTGCTGCTCTTGCAAGCAGACCCAGGTTTAATTCACAACATTTACAGGGTGGCTCTCAACTGTATATGACTCTAGTTCTAGGACAGCCAACGTCCTCTTCTGGCCTCTGCAGGCCCTAGGCATGCACAAGGTGCACATAAATGTATGCAGGCAAAACACTCATATATTTAAAATAAAAATAAATGAATATTTCAAAAAAAGAAAGAAGGGAAAAAGTTTGGGCATTTTCTACCATCATTGGTTTTGCATTCCCTGCCAGGTTTGGAACAGAATCCGACAGTGATGAATCAGTATCAAAGCCTGAGGAACAAGATTCCACACAGACAACCACACAAGTTCACCTGGCAGCAGCTGAAAGCAATAAAGAATGTCATCAAAGGAGAGGAGTTGGAGTGAAAAGAATTCAGGGAAAGCTATGTCCAAATGGAATCTTCACAGCTTAGAGAAAGTCCCACAATCACTATCCCAAGCTCTATGAACATCCTGAGAACATTATGTTACTAGGAAGACTGAGATAGGAAGGTCCCTGGTCTTAAGAAGGTAGAGGCCAGCCTGAGTAACATAAAGACACCAATCTCTAAACAAACAAACATAAAACAAAACAAAACAACAACAACAAAAAAAAAAACTGGTGATGAACAAACTTGTTAGTTGAGAGGGAAGATAGTCTGAACCCTGAATAACAACAGTAATGATTTAATATCTTTTTAAAATATTAAAAATCTACTGATGAGTGTAAGTATGTGCCCCTGTATAGAAGGGCCTTCAGAGGCCCAAAGCATCAGCTCTCCTGGAGCTGGAGTTACAGAGGGTTGTGAGCCACCCAGTGTGGGTGCTGGGAATTGAATCATGGTCCTCTGGAAGAGTGGTACGTGCTTGCATTAGTTACTTTTCTGCTGTGATAAACTATCATGACCAAAAGCAACTATAGAAGGAAGAGTTTGTTTTGCTTATAGTTCCAGGGGGCTAGAGCTCAAAACATTGAAGTGATGTGGCAGCAGCCAGGCTTGGCAGGAGGAGGAAGGGAGATCACATCTCAATTGCACACAGGAAATGAGAGAGGGGCAGGGGACAGGAAGAGGGACAAGGCTAGAATCCCTAGGTGATGTACATCTTCCAGCAAGACTGCACCTTCTAAAGGTTCTCAAATAGCACCACCCACTGGGGGCTCCCCCAGCATTGCTCATTCAAACCATAACAGCATTCTTCTTCTTCTTTTTTTTTTTTTAAGATTTATTTATTTATTATGTATACAGTGTTTGCCTGCATGTATGCCTGCAGGCCAGAAGAGGGCACCAGATCTCATTATAGATGGTTGTGAGCCACCATGTGGTTGCTGGGAATTGAACTCCGGACCTTTGGAAGAGCAGCCAGTGCTCTTAACCGCTGAGCCATCTCTCCAGCCCCATAACAGCATTCTTAACTGCTGAGCCATCCCTCTGGCCCCAGTAACAATTTTATAAATGCTACTGTGGAATGAATAATGTAACGAGGAGCTTTTGTGGTGTATCAGAAGTAACTGCAGCTTGGTTTGAAATGTGTGCCGTTTCTTTCATTAATAAATAGAAGTAGGCTTCTTGTTGAATGAAAACGACAGCAATATACAAATGATACATATACAAATATGTATATGTATATATTTTGTATATATACAATATACAAATGTACACCTCTAACCACAGCACTTTGGACTGGAGGCAGGAGAATCACTAGTTCAAGGCCAGCTTGGGCCACACGGCAAAATCTCATCTGGAGAAGAGAGAAAGAATAAAACGACAAAGAAGTTGGAGGGTGAACCTTTTCTGGGCTTGAGTAAGCAGTGTGGCAAATCACCAGAGAACGTCTCTCTGTAGCCTGCATTTCTGCAGTGGGGTTCAGTCTTATTCCTGTTGCCCCACGGTTGTAAGATGCTTGCTCAGCTCTAGTGCCCATGTTTCTATCCAACTTGCTCAAAGCAGAAAAGGGAGACTGGGAGGATGGCTCCGTTAGTAAAAGGCTTGTCACCCGAGCACGAGGCCTGAGTCCAGATCCTCAGAATCCATGTCAAAAGCAGTGTGGCAGCACACATGTGAAAGCCAAGTGCTGGGGGAACAGAGACAGGGAGGTTTCTGGGGCTCCACACCTACACATACCATGTCATGTGCACACACACACACACACACACACACACACACACACTTGAACATACAACATATACAGACATATACCACACACATACTCATGAATGCGTAAGTTAAAAATAAAAGAGAGAGACTGGAGACACAGCTCAGTTGGTAGAATACTTGCCTCGCATGCATGAAGCCCTGGGTTGATCCCAGAATAAACCATCGTGGTGGCACATGCTTAGAATCCTAACACTTGGGGGTTGAGGTATGTAGCTCTACCGGAAGTTTCTCAGTCCCTCCTGGCCCCGTGGTCCTGCAGCCGCTTACAAAATAATCATTCAGAGGCTTATATTAATTACAAAGTGTATGACCTATGGCTTCAGCTTCTTGCTAGCTAGCTCTTTCATCTTAGATTAACCCATTCCTATTAATTTATATGTTGCTACATGGCCATGGTGTTGCCAATCTGCTGGCATCTTGTTGCTCCTTGGGCGGCATTCTCTCTTGGACTGGATTCTCTCTCGACTCTGCCCTTCCTCTCTCTGTATCTCTGCTTGGATTTCCTGCCTGGCTGTAAGCTTTCTTGCCACAGGCCAAAACAGCTTTATTTATTATCCTATGGGAGCCACACACATTCACAGTGTACAGGAAGATAGCCCACAGCAGAGGCAGGATGATCAGAAATTCAAAGCCATCTTCAGCTATATAGTGAGTGTGAGGCCAGCCTGGTACCTAATCTCAACAAAATAAACAAACAAATAGATAAATAAACAAACAAATAGATAAATAAATAAATAAATAAAATTTGAAAATTAAAAAGACAGGGGATGGACAGATGGTTCAGTGGTTAAGGGAACTGGCTGCTCTTCCAGAGCACCAGAGTTCAATTCCCAGCACCTGCATGGCAGCTCACAACTGTCTGTAACTTAAGTTCTAGTGGATCTAACTCCCTCACACAGATACACATTCAGACCAAACACCAATGCACATAAAATAAAAATAAATTATTAAAAAAATACAAAGACAACATGATAGATACCTTTTTTACAGAATTGGTCACTATTGGGTGTGGTGCCCCACGCCTTTAATTCCAGCACTCAGGAGGCAGAGACAGGTGGATCTCTGAGAATTTGAGGCCAGCCTGGTCTACAGAGTGAGTTCCAGGACAGACAGGGCTGTTACACAGAGAAACCTTGTCTCAAAAAAACAAAAACAAACAAACAAACAAACAAATTGGCCACTATAGCTAGATTAGAGGTTGCCTTGTAATAATAAGCAGGAGCTAGAGTGTAGAAAACAAGAACTTTGACTTGCCTTCTCCCCAGTCCTGTTCATGGTCATGATTATTATGGTAAATAGTGGCTAAAATTCCTGGCAGGAACAATTTAAGAAGAAGCATGAGACAGCTTGTTACTTGGAACTGACCAAGAAGTGGGGAGTTCCAGCTAGAGTGGACCTGGAGTTGGCCTTCAAGCTCTGCCCCTACAGCCCTACGTCTTCCATGTAGGCCCTATGCCAAAAGACCCCTCAACTTCACAAGCCGTGCCACCAGCTGGGGACCAAGTATTCCAATACACGAGTGTGTGGGGAACATTCTCATCCAATCCATTTTATCTCTCTCGCCTCTAAAATCTGTCTCAACTCCATCTCCTTCTCTCCATTTCCACGGCTCTCTTTCTCTTCGGTCAAGCTCAATGGCCTCTGGGCTGAGCAGCCTAGAAGAGGCAGGGACCAGGTGAACTGTATGGAAGACTTGGATCACCTGAGCTGCCTGGAAGAGACACTCTCCAACCTGTTGAGATGCCTGTAAGTTGTGCAGTGAGCTCCAGATGTACAGATTTTGTGAGCGTTTACTTATGCTGGGGTGGGTTTTGGTGATACAGCTATCTTTGAGTCATTTCTGCTCCCAAAATCCCTCATCCATACTCCTGTATGTAGCCCCAATAAAACTCATTGGTTCACCAAGTTGAACATTGCTAATATCCTTACATTGGTCTGTCATTAGTTGCCTATCTGGGGTGAGTAGATGTATCCTCAGGTATAGTATTACACAATACCTTACAATTCATTTTCCTCATGTGGACTGACATATATCCATCAGTTATCTACTGCTGATGTAACAAGCCATCCCAAACGTTCATGGTTTTAAACAGCAGCCATTTTACCTGCTCATTGTTCCTATAGTTGGTTGTGTAGAGTTGGATTAGAACAACAAGTCTGTCTGCTATGTTGTACGAGCTGCACATGCTCACCTGATTAAAGTTTAGGCTGGACAATCCAAACTTGTCATTCCCAAGTCTGGCCTCTCACCTGGTGTGGTGATTTGAATGAGAATGGTCCCCATAGGTCCATATATTTGAATGCTTGGGTCCTAGTTAGTGAATTGTTTAGGAAGAATGGAAAGATATGACCTAGTTGGAGAAGATATATCACAAGGGGTGGACTCTGAGGTTTCAAAATCCCACGACAGGCTCAGTCTTGCTCTCAGCCTAGTACCTGCCAACCAGGATGTAAGCTCTCAGCGACTGCTCCAGCACCAGGCCTACCTGCCTGCTGCCATGCTCCTCACTATGATGATCGTGGACTCACCCTCTGAAACTGTAAGCAAGCCCCCAACTAAATGCTTTCTTTTATAAGTTGCCTTGGTCATGGTGTCTCCTCATCGCAACAGAACAGTGACTAAGACATCTGGCGTGGCTGGAGCACTGGAGCCTCTTGACTCTTGTTCTGGCATTGTATGAGTCAGGTTTCTCTAGAAACTTATAAAGGGGATTTGTTAGAATGGTTTTCAGGCTATGGTCCAGCTATTCCAATGTTGCAGGATATTTGATCACACTGTGAACCCGGAGATTGAGTTATTTACTGGAAAAACCTGCCCCTGGTTGTGATATGGCCCAGCCCTAGTATACACCCTTCATCCAAGAGCTTTCTGTTTATTGTAAACAGGATTAAATAAAATCAACCATAGGTCAAGAGGCGGAGCCAGCAACTAGTTAACAGAAAGTAGCCACAGAGAGTAAGAGGGAATCAGGAAGACAGAGAGATGCACCGGAAGTAGCAGAGAGGGACTTTGAGTTTGGCGGTCCTTTTTTGTATGGGAAGGCAGAAGAGAAGCCCTCTTTTTGAAAAGACTCAGAGGAGGAAGGTCAGCTGGCTGCTTTCTCTGCCTCTCTGAACTAGTAGGTTTTTACCCCAGCATCTGGACCCGAGTTTTTACTGGTAAAATAAAAGGATAGAGATTTAGTTAAAACATCATTTGTCTCCCTAGGTGGAAGTGGCTGAGGCAGCAGAGATGGGACACAAAGGCTCCCCCAGGCTGTGGCTTCAGAGGCAAGGAGACTGCTGTGGGGATGCAGTCAGCCGCTGAGGAAGTGATAGGATTAGGTGAACAGCAAATATAAAATAACAGTCCACAATGGCAGTCTACCAATAGGAGATCCAAGAATCCAGTAGCTGTTCAGTCCACAAGGCTGGATGTCTCAGCCGGTCTTCACAATATGCTGGAATCCTGAAGAAGTGGGCTCTGGTGCTAGCGAAGGAACGGGCTGGCCAGGGAGGGTATGAGCAAAGAGTGCAAGCTTCTTTCTTCCATGTCCTTTATATAGGCTGCTACCAGAAAGCGTAAAGCAGATTACAGGTGGATCCTCCCACCTCAAATGCTCCAGATTAAAAGTGGGTCTTCCCACTTCAAATGATTTAATTAAGAAAAAAAAAAATCCCTTACAGGTATACCCAGCCACTTGGGTTTTAGTTAATTCTAATTTTTAAAAAATGATTTTTTAAAAAAAATCTTATGTGAATTGGCATTTTGCTTGCATGTAGGTTTGTGTGAAGGTGTCAGATCCCCAGAACTGGAGTAATAGATAACTTTGAGCAGCCATGTGGGTGCTGGGAATTGAACCCAGGTCCTCTGGAAGAGCAGCCAGTGCTCTGAGCCATCTCTTCAGTCCCTGAGTTTTAGTTCTAGATGTAGTCAAGTCGACAGCCAAGAATAGCCATCACAGGCATCTTTTAGGGTCTCTCTATCCATGGGACTTTCAGGCAGGCAGGCAGCACAAAATTTCTTTTCACGGTGGCACAAGGAGTCAGGAGAGTTCAAGGAAGTAGCCATGACACCTCTTCCGGCCCATTTTCAGAAGCTACACAGTACCTTTGTCAATTTTACCACATTCTACTAGTAAAGGAAGTCACAGGGCCTGTGCACATTCAAGAGGAGGAGGAGAAGGAGGAGGAGGAGGAGGAGGAGGAGGAGGAGGAAGAGGAGGAGGAGGAGGAACGGCAAGATCACGTTCGCAGGAGAGCAGGTGGGACAGGATGGGTGGTTACAGTCATCTTTGGAACAACTTATCCCATGAGCTGTGGGTAAGTAAGCCACTCTTGTTTGCCCCGAAAGACTCTTCAGTGCTTCTAGTGGTGCTGAGAATGGAAACCTACCTCCTACACCAGCTGAGGAGACTGCTGTGCCTGGTGTCTACTGTCCTCGTCCTCAGTCAATGCCCTTCTCGGTTTTTCCAACTGTGGGTGTACTCTTGGGTAGTACTCTTCATCCTGATTTTCACTTTTTTAGCTTCTCAAAGTCACCTCCAGTGCCACCTTCTCAGGGAGGTCTTCTCGTGCTACCCTGTCTTAATGGGGCCCTTCCTTCATCCCCATTTACTCTTTTTTTGCTTGTTTGGTTGGTTTTTTTTTATTATTAATTTTTTTCACTTATTTTACATGCCAACTGCAGTTTCCCCTCCTTTCTCTCCTCCCGTTCCCTCCCCCCCCCCCCCCCCCCCCCCCCCCCCCCCCCCCCCCCCGCCCTCCATCCACTCCTCCTCCATTCAGAAAGGGGCAGGCCTCCCACGGCAGTTAACAAAGCATGGCACACCAAGTTGAGGCAGGACCAAGGCTGGGCGAAGCATCCCAGCATGGCAAATAGGTTCCCAAAGCCAGTTCAAGTACCAGGGACAGGTCCTGATCCCACTACTAGGGGCCCCACAAACAGACCAAGCTGTACAACTGTCACCCACATGCAGAGGGCCTAGGTTAGTCCTAGCTGTAGGTCCAGAGTCCGTGAGCTCCCTTGAACTCAGATCAGCTGTCTCTGTGGTGGGTTCCCCCATCATGATCTTGACACCCTCCCCATCCCCCACCCCACCCCTGGCTCATACAATCCCTTCTCCCTCTCTTCAACTGGACTCCAGGAGCTCAGCCCAGTGCTTGGCTATGCATCCCCAGTTACTCTTGACTGCCTCCCCCTGCACGGCTTTGGGATTGATATGTCTGGAGTGACTGGAAAGGAAGAAACACAGACACACGTACAGAAACGCTGGGATCAGGTAGGCAGTACACTCTGATGGAGACACACCACCAGCAGCCCAGAAACTCAGTGACTGTCTTATATACAATATGAACCAGAAGCCACTAGCTAATTTCTGTTGGGGATCTTTATAGGGGTGTGGAGGCCCACAAAGGTTTCCTAGTGAGCTCTGAGCTTGCTTTACCCAGCAGGGCTGCATTAGAGGATGGCTTGACCATGTGTGTGGTTACCAGGTGGTTGGAAGGGTCTGCACTTGGCTGTGCTAGGGGAGGTCTTTTGCTCTACCCCTTGGCATTCCTATAAATAGCCCTTTAGAAGAGACAGAAGGGGCTGATGGATAAGGATCCAGGCCCTCCTGAGGCTATCCTGTGTTTCTATCTGTTTCTCTCCCCTCTTTCCTTCTATCTAATATCACTTACCCCTCACTCTTCAAGAGTACCCTGTTGTAAAATGTGGGAGCTGGTCTCCCAGCTGGGCTACCACATAGGGGGTCTCAGGCTGTAGTCATTCAGAAGGAGGAAGCTACAGTTGATACTTTTGCATAAATTATTAACATCTGTATTGAGACCAGGCCTTGCCATTCTCGTGGGTCTGAGGTATTGGGGTTCTTGACATGGCTGTGCTTGTATCAATAATACACATTCATTCAAGACTTCATCTGCTCCCCACACTTTATCTCTCTCAAGGTGCAGGCTGAATATCCCATTGTCTTTTATGAAAAAAAAAAAAAAAGTCACCTGGGTGTTGTAGGCATACCTGTATTCCTAAGCACCTGGGAGGCTAAGGCCATGAGTTCAAGGATAGTCTGGGCTATACAACAAGATTCTATCACTAGATGGATAGATAGATGATAAATAGATAGACAGACAGATAAACAGATATTGATAAATAATTGTCGGACTGGAGAGTTGGCTCAGCAGTTAAGAGCAGAGGACCCAAATTCATTTCCCAGCATCCACATAGTGGCTTACTACCCTCCTTAACTCTGGTCGCAGGGCATCTGGTGCCTTCTTCCAGGCATGCATGTGGTGCACAGACATACAAGCAGCAAGATACTCAAACATATAAAATAATAAGATAAATATACTCTAAGCCCCTCCAGCCTATGCCCTTCACAGCCCATAGCCATTGTGACGACGATCCTTTGATTATCTTGAGCTGTTTGTTCTCGCGGACTCTCTGGGAGGCTGGAGGTCAGTCTCGTTTTACTGGCCGTCTGTTGGGCTAGCAGGAATCCATCAATGATTCTACTGAATGTTACTTCCTTTGTTGCCTTTCCCCCAACTCCCCCTCCATTGACTGAGCATCTATCAACCTGCCATGGCTTCTTACAACAGCAAACACCATGGGGAGCCCAGAGACTCAGGCTGACATTCTTGAACATGCTCTCCCGGGAGACGGCCAGCCGCAGACAGGCTGATTTCCAGCTAAAGTGGCCACCACAGCAGCCAGTTCACGGGGCAGAACCACAGTAAAGTTTCTTAAAAGCTTTCAGGGTTCTTCTCACGTGTCTCAATTCACAGTTAAACCTGAAAGAATCTACATATGTGATTTTTTTTTTAAATCAGTATTGTTTCCAGAATTTTTACACGGTTATTTTATTTTATTTTTTATACTTTGTGTTCTTATCCCCTGATTGAAAGCTGGCAACATAGAAACAACCACCAGAGCTAAAGAAAAGCAACCAAGATCCTCTGAGCCCGTGTGTTCAGACAAACAGATGACCCCTTTGAAATGATGCTGAATTAGAGCACTCTGAGCCTACGTGGAACTGCGCCATTGAGCTGGGGTCCAACATGACTGAGGACTTCATTTCTCTTGACTTCGTGTGACCGAGACGGGACAGGAAGAGAGAAGTATGGGGAGATGAGGTGGGACCCTTACCCCAGAGTCTCGTTGGAGCCTCTCTCTTTTGAGAAGCAAGAATTCCAACACAACTGATGTTTTCTGTGAAGGCTGCTGGCAAAGAAATTATATTCCTTTGTGCTAAAATAGCAAAGACTTGTGTGAAGGCTTGGATGTGTATGATGATGGTGGGTAGAGAGGGCCCCATTCCTTTCACCAGACAAGACAGTTGACTTTCTTTAGAGTAAAGATAGCCTACCTTCCTTAATCTCTGTGATTTTATCAGTTATAATCCTATTAAACACCCTGTGATCTCACTTGGGTTCCTCAGCAACCATTTCAAAATAATAGCTTTAAATCTTACTGAAATCCTGCATTATGACTGTTGTACAGGCAACGAAGAATGAGCTGTCCTGGAGAAGCTCTCATCTACAGTCTCAAGTGTGTCCTTCTGACCACCTCCCCCCCACCCTCTCTGGTTTTTTTTTTTTTTTTTTTTTCCCGAGACAGGGTCTCACTATGTAGCTCTGACTGTCCTGCTGTAGATCAGGATGGCCTCAAACTCACAGCGATCCACCTGCCCCTGCCTCCTGAGTGCTGGACTAAAGGCTTGTGCCACTTATGTCCAGCCTCTCATTTTCTCTTAATCTGTATACTTAAAATCAATATTCAGTCTGGCCTTGGGGACATGACTTTAATCCCAGCAGTCAGGAGGCAGAGGCATACCAGCCTGATCTACATAGAGTTCCTGGCCAGCCAGAACTACACAGTGAGACCCTGTTTCAAAACAAACAAAAAAAAAAAAACCTCAACAACAAACAAACAAAAACTGTTGTGGGGTAGCCACCACAGAATACTGCTCAGACATGGGTTTAAGCCAACAGAAAATCATTATTAGCAGCCAGCGACTACACTGGGTGTTTGGGATCCCAGTGTGGCACCGAGCCTTTCTCAGGGTGAGCTTTTAAGCACAAAAACATGTCCTGGGTTGACATACTTCAATTAACAAGAACAATTAGCCAGAAGCAGAAATTACAGAAGCCGAAAAGCAAGGTTAGTGAAAAAAAGAAATAAAAAGGAAAGACATGACTGCTCCTAGGTATGGTGGAGGAGAAAGTTCATCGTAGATAAAAGGGAGAGCGTAGCCAGAGGCAGAGAGACATGGGAGGGTCCAGAGTAAACATGACCTTTAGTGGAGAAGTTTAGGGTAGGAGGCAAGGTATGCAGCCATACCCTGGAACAGGTAGGGACTGAGGGATGCCGGGAGAATCTGGCAGCCAGGGTCCACTTTGATATGTTAATAAGCACCTTAGTTAACCATCTGTCTGGGTTTGAGACCCAACAAGTACATTTAGAGACTTTCCCAGAACTACAGACTTTGATGGATTAGGCCTTTGTTTTTGTTTTGGCAGGTGGTGCTATCTACATGCTGAGTTTTACAGCCTGAATGGTATTTTTATAATGGAGTCAGTTGTGCTAAGGCCTGGGGACCTGTTAGAAAACAAAATCTCTATAGGAACGCTGGCTGTTGTGGTGCACATCTTTAGTCCTGGTGGATCTCTGATCACTGTAAGTTTGAGGCCAGCCTGGTCTAGCTAGCAAGTCAGAGCTGTATAGGTGAGACTCTGCTCCTGGCCCCTCCCAAATGCCATGTAATATAACCCCCAACTCTCCTTCATACTGGCTAGTCCTGAAATCCTTTTCTGCTTTAAAACTACAATTCTTGGTTTGGCCTGAGCTGAAGTCCCTACAAGATTAGAGGAGGATCTCAGGCTGGCATGATCCTGTGTCTGTCTCCTTAACAGATGACAGGGCTGTCGGTTCATTTTATTCTCAAGAATGATCCAATTCTCAGACACCTGGGGGTGTGTTCTGATATGTTGCTTGTGCTCCCCATGAAGCTCACTTCTTGGTTGGCTCCGTGATTAAGAGCGGCTGCTCTTTCAGAGGACCTGAGTTCAGTTCCCCAGCACCTACATGGTGGTGGCTCACAACCATCTGTTAACTCCAGTTTCAGAGGATATGACACCCTCTTCTGGTCTGTGTGGGAACTGCATTCAGGTGGTGCACAGACATACACAAACACCTATACACATCCACATAAACAAGTAAATAAGAGCTCTCTCCCCGAGGAAGTCAGAATCATCACACATTTCTATCTTTTCTGTGTAGGGAGCTGTCGGGTTGTGAGTGGTCCTCACTGGAGACCCTGGGTTCACTGGAGGACCATACTCAGTAACCAGGTTTGGGTGCTCGGTCTGAATCTGAGCTGTTGCTAGGAAGCTCTCTCCCGGCGTCCTAAGGACCTCCCTGATGCTTGAAATAGGCCAGCTCTATCCCACCCCACCCCCACCCCCACCTCCCGCCCCCCCAATGGGAAAGCTAGCTCTGGGACAGCTGCAAGTCTTTACAGCTACTCTGGGGAGATATCTCCTGTCCTCCCCCAGGTGGCTTCCTTTTCTGAAACAGAGATTCATGAATTTCAAGCTGGCCTCAGTCTCACCGAGTTGCTGCTGCCCACCATGCCGGGTTTGACACGGTGTCAGAGGTTGAGCCCAGGGCCTCGTGCATGTCAGACAAGCACTCTACCAACCGACCCACAAAAGCCCACTCTCTTCTCTACAGAAAGGAAAATAGCCCACGAGAAACAAGTTCTGCTTCTCATTTACTATTTCTACTAATTCTGTGGCAATGGTGTTCTGGTGAGGTTCAGAAAAAGCGGTTTCCTGTGGGGAGAGTGTTGGAGCCTGTTTAAGCGGTCCGCTTTCCCCACTCACCCTTTGACCTCCACTAGGTTTCAGTCTTCTTTGCCCACGCGTTTCTGGTTGTGTCAGACCAATGGCAGGCATTTCCAGGAGAGTGCCCTGAGATAGGGAAGGAGGAGGGAGGCCAGGGTACTCCTCTTATCTGCTTGGCCAGGGTGGCTCCAGCAGCAGCTGCTGCCTGACTGAATGTAAGACCTGTTTCCCGGCTGCTCCCCAGAACTCTGGCTCCCTTCGTTCCCTCCCGCTTAAGTTTGGAGGTGGTTTGAGTTTCCCACTTGATGATCCTTGTCTTGACTCCATAAATTCTGCCTACACCTCTGCAAAACGTTTCTTCATTTAAGAGACTTTCAGTTAACACCTGTGTCTTAGGAACGACCTTGACCATGCAGCCATGCGGAATTCTACTGCCTCTAACTGGAGAAGTTAGGGCCTTTCCTGTTAAAAGCAGCCACCCACCTAGAAGAAATCCAGGACATGAGTCATGGCTTAGTAACCCTATTCCTACCCAGATTTCTCCGAGGACCCCTTATAAGCCCTGTCCCTGGCTACAAGTCTCCAGCCTGAGCGGCCTCTCTCCTCCTCCGCCTCACCACCTGCTGAGCAGCTGGTACCTGCGGGATCCGGATCACCTTGCCGGACCGCGGTTTTGTTTTGTTTTCTAATGTGCTTAACTGAAGGAAGTTCGTGCACATGACTAATTTTTTTCTCTTTTCAGGAAGGGTGGGTACACTGTGTCCTGCGGTGAGAAGCTTGCGAAGGAGGAAAGCACCTCCTCACCCTACATCGCTCCTGTTCCAATCTGAGAGCTGCCCCTCACCTCCCACAAGAGGCATGGAACACTTCTGTGGGACTACACCGACACCACACTAGCAGTTGGCCATAAAAAGCCCCGAGTGCGTTATACACCTGAGACTTTCCCAAAGGTTGCAGAGGAATTATTTAGCACAGTGTGTTTAGATGTAAATCACGAGACATGCGAATTCTTCGGAAACGTGTCTGATGTAGAGGAGGAGATCTGGGAGTATTCCGGGTGGGAAGTCTTTTGAACTAAAAGGCACCTTAAGAGGAAACTGCTATGGAAACTACCCCGCCGCTGTGCATTTCTCCGAGCGCCGGGAGTCTATGGCATAAGGCAGTGGAGTGGGGGGCCTG
>CABHPP010120652.1:0-17388 GCA_902168425.1 Peromyscus attwateri | reverse complement strand
ATTAAACATTCAATGAAAACAAATAATGATATAAAGTAGGTTAATATTGACCCACTGTTAGGGACTGAGAGAGGAGTGTTCCCTACTGAATATGAGATGCTTCTGAGGATCATAAAAAAAATTCTAAACCTGAGTGTATGATGTCTGGATAACTCTATGAATACTCTAATTGTAAATTGTATAGTTTGAAGAGATAATTTTAAGATATATAAATTTTAATTCATTAAAGTTGTAAAAAGACAACCACATTACATAAACTTATGTGCATTTCAATATTTTTATACACATCAATAATGCTTGGTATACATTATAAAATTCTATTATAAACAAATATCATTCCTGTATCTTGAAAATGATTACATTTGAACACACTTAAATGAGTAGATACAAGAATTGTTTTGTTTGGTGTATATTTTATAACAAAGCAAAATAGAATACATTATATTGCAGTTAAGTATTTCTTTTTTTTTTTTTTTTGGTTTTTCAAGACAGGGTTTCCCTGTGTAGCTTTGCACCTTTCCTGGAACTTACTTGGTAGCCCAGGCTGGCCTCGAACTCACGGAGATCCGCCTGCCTCTGCCTCCCGAGTGCTGGGATTAAAGGTGTGCGCCACCACCGCCCGGCCGCAGTTAAGTATTTCTATAAAAACCTTTTGATACAATATGGGAATGATATATTAGTAAATAATTTTTTTTTTTTTTTTGGTTTTTCGAGACAGGGTTTCTCTGTGTAATTTTGGTGCCTGTTCTGGATCTCGCTCTGTAGACCAGGCTGGCCTCAAACTCACAAAGATCTGCCTGGCTCTGCCTCCCGAGTGCTGGGATTAAATTTTTAACTAAGAAAACTACAATTCAAAAATTAACAATGATGAGCTTAAGGGTGAATGATATAGGAAACCACCTAGCAGCCCATAGAGTTACCGGACAACTATTTAATTAATTGCACTTTAGTATGAATAAATAATCAAAGTTCAGCAGTAACTTTTAATATATATCTTTATTGAGGCATTCTCCAGGTAACAAACTCTTGTTCAAAATGTCAATTTCTAGATTTCATTATGTATATTTGTAACTTTAGAGCATTTTAGGGAAGGAAAAGTCAAATAAATTATTTACTGTTTTTTGTCAACTTGACACAGAGTCACTTGAATAGAGAGATTCTCAGTTGAGAAAAGCATCTATAATATTGGCTTATTGGCAAGATTTCCAGGCATATTTTTTATTAATTATTGATGTAGAAGAGCCCTGTTTCTCATAGCTGGTGCCTTCCCTTGGCATGCAGTCCTAATTTGTATAATAATGCAGTCTGAGTAAGCCATGAGGAGCAATAATGTGAGCAGCACCTTTTCACTATTCCTTCAGTTCCTGACTCCAATTTCCTACCTTGTGTTCCTGCCCTGACTTCCTTCAATGGTGAAGAGTGATGTGGAAGGGAAAGTTAAATAAACTCCTTCTTCAAAATACTTTTAGTTATGATTTTTTATCACAGCAATAGAAATTCCAAGACACTTGCCATTCAGCTCCCAGTGTTTGATGCATGGGACTGTTCATTCAAATAACTTAAGCGTTTCATGTGAAATAGCCTACAGTTGTTCTTATCATGGATCATAATGTCAACGTCAAAGAAACTTACTTTCTATTTTTCTTCCTTCCTTCCTTCCTTCCTTCCTTCCTTCCTTCCTTCCTTCCTTTCTTTCTCCCTCTCTCTCTTTCTTTTTTCTTTCTTTCTTTATTAAGGAATTTTTAATTCATTTTACATACTAACCACAGATCCCCCTTTCTTCCCTCCTCCTGTCCCTCCAGTCTTCCCCTCCAAGCCACCCTCAGATGTTCAAATTCCATTTAGATATGTTTAAAAATGCATCCAGGACCTCCAAAGGCTACACTGGAGTCAAACAGGTAATTGAGATGTATTTAAAAGATCTTTAAAACATATCCAAATAACTATTGATTTTTTGTCACTAATTAAAATATTAGAAGGTTTTTATTGTCTATTGATTGATTATATATGACTCAATGTAATTATGCATGAAGGCTTGGAACATTTATATGATGTAAAATGCAAGAAGTCTCATAAGGCAAATACTTTAGATTGGATTTCTAGATTGTTAAATGTAGATATTCCAGTATTTAGGAAATATATTATGGGCTTACAATTTCAGAGAGCCTTAGAGCTGAGAAAAAGATTAATGTGATGGACTATAATTGTTTGAAAGTAGGGTCATGAACTTTTGGTTAGATAATGTGCCCATATATTTATTAAGTCTCAGAAATGATTATATAATGTGATTATATTAAAGGATGCCAGATAAAGTTCTCAGGGAGATTTTTAATGATATTCCCAAGACATTAGATACGTTTTAGCCAACAACTTGTAAATTAAGAACTTCAACTCAAGTCATCTCTGAGAATAAACTTATTTCTTTTATTAGTCTGTATCAAAATTCCATTTTAAAATGCAATGTTCAAATCTTCCTTATTCTCGGTAATGGTAGTATTATCCAGACAGTAGGCCCAGGTCATATGAGGTCTTTTTCAGGGTAATACAATATCTGACATTAAAATTTTAATATGTTGGTTCTGGGGAGATGCCTTAATGGTTAAGAGCACTAGATGCTCTTCCAGACAATCCAGGTTACTTTGGTTCCCAGAACACACAGGGCATCTCAGAACTATCTCTGTCTCTTGTTCCAGAATATCCAATGCCCTTTTCTAACCCCATGGCCACAAGGCATGCAAGTGCTGCAGAGGCAAATATGTAAGCAAAATGCTCATATGCATGAAGTAAGAGTAAATGTTCTTAAAAATATATGTTACGGAAAGTAGAAAGTATTTTTTATTCTTAGCAAATTTGGTTATATACAAATTAATATTTTCTGATAAATTCATTTTATTGTACATATTGGTGTTTATATACATCTCTGTGTATATGCACTATATAAAATACATACTAAATTTCAGTGATTAAATATACTTTTAAAACAGGTATCAGTTAATGCTGAGTGACTGCTGATCCAATGATTACTTCTCATTATCATAGGCATAAACTGTACACAGTTTCAGTTATATATTTTGTTGAATGTAGATTCACTTTCAAAAGTATTGAGTAATATGACTATTATAAACAAAATGAATGCATTATTGGAGGGAATTATATTTTCATGTATTTATTTATGTTTTAAACTTCTTGTCTAACTGGAACTCAATTTTAAACAACTGTGTCACAATCTTCCTCTCCAACTTCAAGCCCCCATTATCTACCTTTCTACATGTCTTTTAGCTATGTCCAAAGTTCTTAGTAATTGTATATGTTCTTATAAGTAAAATCATGCAGGATGGATCATTCTCTTCTTGGTGTATTTCACAGAGTCCAATACCCTCCATGTCAACACAAATCAAGTTATGATTTTCTTGTTAAGTACGAGTAGTGATTTCCTAGTGTGTATGTGTATAATATTTCTTTATTCAACTCTTTGTTGGTATAAACCATGACATGACATAATGAACACTGAAGTGCAGATTTTTCTTTCACAGATTTTGTGTCTCTTAATACATAACCATATATGGAGTGCTAGATAATAGTAGTTTACTGGATAATAGTAGGTCTACTATTATTTTTGAGAATACTTCATTTGGGCCTCATAACAGATACATAGTTATAGTTTCCATCTGCAAATATATAAATAGGTATCTCATGCTTCTGCATTCTTACCAACACTTCATATAGTCTTGCTATTTTTTGACAGTAGGCATACTAACATTAGTGGGAAGGTATCCCACTATCCTGGTTGTGATTTATATTCCCTTCTTGATTGGTCATACTCAACATTTGTTTGTCATTTTTTTGTCTATTCATTCTTTATTAACAATGCTAATTGTTTCCTTAATAGTGAAGTATCCAAGTTTCAAAAGAACTTCTATCAGAAGTGTGGTTAAATATTTAAACAGAAGAAAAGAAACTGTAGGACTACTAGAAGAAAACTCTTCCTTATTAGAAGGAAACCCTTCTGTGTATTGATCACAGCAGGCCTTTCTTCTTTTTATTGACTATAACACAAGAGGCACAGATATCCAAAGTTGAACAGACACATAGAACTACATCACAGTAAAATACTCTGCTCAATAAATCGGTCAAAAGAATAATGAAATATTATACATATTTGAAAAATAATTTCAATAATGCTCCCTGTCTTTACTCCCTTACTCATTACTGAAAAAATAAAATGTGACCCAACTAAGTGCTATCTTCCAAAAATACATTTTAAGTGTCAAAAATTGATTGATAGTTATGAAAAGAAAAAAATATACACAATATAATGACAGTAGAAAGAATGCTTGAATACACAAATGATTAGCTATGATGGGAGGAATACCATAGCTACAGAAAAGTACTTCTTAAGAAAAAATGTGCAATTTGACAGCAAGACACAGCCCTTTTCATTATATACATCCTGAGGAGTAAATCATCAAACATAGGCAAAGCTAGGAAAATTAACATAATGGCATTGACATATTCTTACCAACACTTCATATAGTCTTGCTATTTTTTGACAGTAGGCATACTAACATTCTAACATAAGTAAGCAGCTTTTCTCCATGGAATCTGCTCCAGTGCCTGCCTCCAGATTCCTGCCTTGAGTTACTAACATTGATATATATATATATATATATATATATATATATATATATATATATGTGTGTGTGTGTGTGTGTGTGTGTTGTGTGTGTGTGTATATCTGAAATTATATTTGAAACTTGAATCCTCTTATCACAGTATTTGCTACAATTGCTAAAAATAGTACCATTAATGGTATTGAAAGCAACACAAACCTGAGTTTTACTCTTCTCTAATTCCACATGTTTGTCGAGAACTGTATCTTAGTATTCCGGATACCTAGTGTTTTGAAGTGCAGGTAGATTATACGGCAAGCCAGAAAATAAATCTTCACACACTTCATGGTAATTAAATAGTAAAGAAAGGGAGGGTATTTTGGGCACAATAGAATAGAATTAGGAAATGATAATCACAAAAAAATGTTTTAGACTTTCCTAAATCACTTGGGAATCACAGTGCTAAGCAACCTAGCAATCAAGAATTGCATGAACGGACTTATCAAACATTTCAATTTAAATTAATTTAGATACGTTAAATATCACAGAGTAAATGCAAAATGATCTACCTTAGTCAAATCAGACTTTTCTAATAAAATATAGCTGAGAGACACACTAAGAAATCAACTTTGTGGTTTTGTTAAACACAATTGACTTAAAAATACTAATTCTATAAAAACTTGCTTTTGGAAAATGATTAAGTCTTTTTCTGTAGGACACAGACTTCGTGTTGCCGCACTTCAAACCTATCCTCCCTTGTGGCTATGTTTACCTTAGATAATACTGTCGTCCAGGATAATTGAAGTATTGGTGGAAAATTCTTTACTTGTAGTTCAGTTTCTGTTACTGTTATGGATGCCCTTGCCAAAATTATCTTGGAGGTGGAAGGTTTTTTTTTTTTGTTGTTGTTGTTGTTGTTTGCTTGTTTGCTTTTGTTGTTTTTTGCTTTTGTTTTTGTTTGTCTTACAGTTACAGATCATGGGTCATCTTTGAGGGAATCAATGTTAGTAACTCAAGGCAGGAATCTGGAGGCAGGCACTGGAGCAGATTCCATGGAGAAAAGCTGCTTACTTATCTGCTCTCTGGTTCATTTTTAATTTCCTGGTCCCAATAGAAATGGTACTGTCCACAATAGACTTGGTCATCCTACTTCAGGTAGCAGTCATGGAAATGTCCCAGAGTTATGTCCACAGCCCTACTTGATGGAGGCAGTTGCTCATTTGTTGTTCTCTCTTCCTAGGTACGTCAAGTTGACAACCTAGACTAACCTTCACAACAGTCACAACCATCAGATGATATAACTCATCCTTCTGCTCTCCCCTATCATGTACAAAGTCCCTGAAATGTTGTTCTTAGGAACTTGCAAAGAACTGGGAAAATAGTCAATTATACTTGAAGGAGGTTGAACTTTTACAATGTATTTTAGAATGAACTCTCCCTTGTTTTCTCATGCTTCTTGGGTATGTTGTTCTATTAATACAATATTAATAAAACTTTATCCCATATGCTATAAGAAATTATGCCTAGGACAGTATGTAGAAGGAGGAAAAAAATTCCATGCTGCTTCTCAATCTGTGAGAGGCCATCTGGTACCTGTCTGTGTGTCCACCAATCTTCCAGTATGGAGGCAACTTCTGAGTTTATTACCATAACAGTTAATGTTGTAATAGACTGCCAGATAGTTTGATATGAAACATCAAGGAGTGGGGGAAGTTTCTCCTAAAGCAGCAGAGTTTTTAAAAGTCTAAACACAAGGAGATTGTGAAGTTTTGACTGATACAAATATATACAAGAAAAGGACGGACAGAGTAGTTAGGTCACAATAAAAATGTAGAAACATTGAGATGTGTAGCAGATGACAGGCAAAATACAGAAGGTGGGTCTAAGACATGGTTATTGGGTAATAAAAGACTTGCCACTGTGGCTGATGGTCTGATTTTATGCTCAGAAAGAAAGAGACAATGGGGGAATTAACAAATCTCAAAGACTTGGTAATGTTTCTGTCATTTTCTTGGAGAAGAAGTGTGTTAGCATGGGTGCTGATGAAAATAAGTCTGTAGATGTAGTGACAGGAAAGTGAGTGCATAATACCTGCTTTTCACTTCTTCTTCCACAGATAAATTTCCCACCACATACACCAAGGTTTTGGGTGAGAATTTAGAAGGATGGGGGCACTTCATCTTTAGAAAATAGAAAAGTTGACTAGGAATATGGAAGAATATTGGCAGAGAACGTTAAAGATAACGCTGAAGTTAGAGAAGGAACATCCTCAGTGACGCTTAAATATAAGAAAAAGGAAAAATGTTCTTTCAGTAGTTCTCCCTGTTTGGGAATGTTGGAGATTAAGTTTATGGTCCAGGAATTTGAGGTAGAAAAATCAATAAAATTCTGTACTTGAAGAAATTGTTAAAAGGTATCGATGACTAAATAGTTGGCGGGATCTTCCTAAAGATAAAATATTTAATGGCAATTACCCACAGAGGAATACAATGGATAAAAAGGGAAAATGTGCCAAGATAAAAGTACAGGATTACTACTATCATTTGCCATCAATGATAGACTAGAAAAGGTGAAGGCAATCAATAATGGAGTTTGAGGTTTTACAGAAGGAGATCCAGTAGTGGATCTGAGAGCACAGATGGGAAAATTAAAAGGCAAAAGTCAATGTGGGTGGGATTCTTAAGGAACAGGTGAGGTATATCACCTACATGTGTGATGATCACAGATAGGAAGTTCCAAAGACTATTGACATTAATGGTGGGAAGAAATATCTTTACAAAGCCCAAACAGTGGATGACTTGGAAGGGATGGCCTAAAAGTCAGGGAGTAATGCATGAGCATCTGAAAATAGATTTATCTGATGTTGAGTCCAAAAGAACAAGTTTCTCCAATAAGAAAGTAGATAGGAAAAGCATCAGCCACTTACCTGTGGTGATGTTTCTGGTCCTATTAGTTCATTTTGAAAAGGGAAGAATGTAATGAACTTTAAAAAATCAGAGGTGAGAAGCAGTGGAAGAATATTTTTTCTACTTTGTTTGAGTGTATCTGCACTGAGCAGCAAATATATATTTTCCTGAAAATGTAAATTGCATGTAACTTAAGTAAGAGATGGTATTGGAGGAATGTTTATAACATTGGTGAAGAAGTCTCTTTCACAGTCAGAATCATTTTAAATGCAAAGACAAAGCAAGGACACTGAAAACAATTACAGAACAAATAAACTTCATTCTTACTGATCTAAAATTAGTGAGCTATAAATGGCCCCATTAACAAAACACAGTTTTGTCATTATTGCAATTGCAAAAAGCATATTTATCAAGTGTCATTAATTTACATGATTGTTTGTCAAGTGGATGAGTCATAAATTTAGGTGTGCTCAAAAGGCAAACACATCTACCAGTAGGGGTCAAGGAGCAGAGCATGAAAAACTAAATTAAAACTTCATCTATTCTTTCTAACAAATTTTAGCTCGGTATTAACAACTGAGCCTGCAGTTTTGCTCAAGGCCATCCAGATTCTGCAGATACACACAAACTCACAGAAAACACAGCAATCCCACAGCATTCCTTAAGCTGCTGCCCTGTAAGCATTGTTATACTGGAAATTGTAGATAGGTTCCTATATAAATTTGGTTTTGTCTAAGTTAATGGTTTGGGTCACACTGATTGAATGGAAGGAGAAAATAAAAGTGATTAGGGAAGCAAATAAGATGAAATCACTAACATAAGTAGAAGGTTTCAAATTCTATTTTGCTGTTTGTCTTCTTGCACAGGACACACATTCATGTTAATATAGGATATACCAGATGCTCATTAAGTACCATACTTTCAAGAATTCCTCTATTGAAAATGTAATTTTTTTATACTAGTAAATTCCATTCAAATGTATTTTCAAGATGTGGTTTGGAATTGTATGCATCAGATTAAGGTGGCTGACTCCTAATTGGTGAGGAAAAACGGAATAGTGCATTTTAGAATCTTTGAATACAGATTTCCACAAATTCAGAAAGATAATTCAGAGCCATGATGTCTTGGCTAGATGAGTGGTTGAAATCTAAGGAGATACCTGAATTAAAATTATTAAAATTATTCTTACTTCAGCATTATATCTTATTAATAACAACAAACTATTTTTAATATATGATTCTATACATGAGGAAGTATATTGCATGTGTGTTTTTTGCCTCCTGTCCATCTATACTCTTCATTGTACACTAGGGTCTTTGTGTGTTTGTGTGTGTGTGTGTGTGTGTGTGTGTGTGTGTGTGTGTGTGTGTGTGTGACTATGGGCTTTTGTGTATGTGATGAAGGCCTGTGTGCACATACAAATGAAAGACAGATAAGCATGTCTAAAGTCCTGGTCTGTCATTCTGCATATCTTCTGATTTTAAAGAAGTGCACTTTCTCCTGTTGTTTAATGATTAGAAAAGAGCATTTGATTTTCCAAATCTATTTATTAACATTTTGGAGGAGAGTCTTCAATTCCTTTCTTTCCACTTTTTAAAAAATTATCATTACTTAGTTCTCACTTTCCATGTTACTTAGATAGATTCAAAAATACATATATATATTCATACATATATACATACATATATGTTCACATATATATATTCATGCACATATATGTCTATATATCTATATATATGAAGAGATACACATAAAACTCATGAAGTCAAATGTAATGAACTGGAGCTGGGTCAATGGTTAGAAGAAAAAGTTTCCCAAAGCCCTAAACTTCTTTGTAAAAGTCCCTGGAAGTCTAGACACACATTTCTAAATCTGAAGACGTAATTGGTATGCTGGCCCAATGCTGAAGTGTTCTCATGTTAGAATTGGGAAATAAAGCATTTCTAAAACAAAAAGGAATGGTGATGGGGCCTTTGGTAAGGAAAACCTCAGCAAAAAAGGAATGACTCAGAAAGCAAAGCCATCTGGCTTAACTAATAAACAGCCAGAAAGGGACTTGTCTGATGCCATGGCTGAGCTTTTTGCAAGCATTTGTGAATAGTTCATGGGATGTATTAGTTTCCTAGAGTGCCCATAATCAGATAGTTTAAAACAAGAGAAATATATTCCCTAAAAGTCCCTTCCTTTCTGCAAACAAGGGTGTTAAGATTACACTCTCTGAAGGTTCTGTGATAACCATTCCTTGTTTCTGGACGGTTTCTGAGGAGTTCCCAGCTCTCTCAGTGTCCCTTGACATATCGCACTAGACATGTCACTTCAGTCTTTGCCTTTCTCTATGTCTTCCATCTGTTTGCCTATAGATACCAGAGGTTGGATAATGGCCTACTCCAGCCAGATACTCCAATCATGTTACATTGATCAGATTTTCAAAGCCTTTATTTTTAAATATAGGCACAACGGGCTGTGAGTGGTGCCTATTTTTGACAGGGCACACAATTCAGGCCACATCTGACAAGAGAACCTCAGAATTTTGTTGAGTGATTTGTATTTATGCCATTTATATTGCCCCTTTGCCTAACTTTTTTAGATTTTTTTCATTTATTTTTTTTTCATATTTAAATCTCCATTACAATCTAGAGGTAAGAACAATTGTGAAGGAGTGTGAAAAAGCAACTTTTAAAAAAAGCAATGAATTGAGAGAAAACAATAAAAGGTTGAAGTCTACTCTTGGCTTTCTAACACACTTATTGTCTCCTATGTTTCTCGGTGGTATTTTACCATAATGAATCATATCACCTGTGCTATGCTTTTCCTTACTATTATTTACTAGCTCTCAGCAATGAGAACATTTCTCCATCACCATATTATTTCTTTTATAATTGGTTTTTACCTTTGGGCAACTTTCCAAGAGTATGCTTTTCTGAAAGTGCAAATATGTGTTTCTGCCAAACATGAAAAATTGAGAATCATTTATAAATTAACAATTAAATTCCTCTGCAAAAGGGCAGCATAAACATAGATACAAAAACAGGTACATATTTCATTCATACAGTTCCAAATTCTTGGCCTGGGCAGTTTTCATCAGCTCTCTTGGCATTCTGGCAATTTATCTCCCAAAGATACTGAAGCCGAACACTGACTTTATCCCCAGAATGAGAGATCAGTGTTAATTTCCATTCACACAGAATAAAAGACTTTTGGCAGCAGTAACTCGGTGTTCCTGAGTGGCATCAGTTTACTCTTTACCATCATTATTTAACATTTTCTAACGTGCTCCATGCTCTGCACATCTTTGACCTGACCACATCCTGCATTATTTTCAAGGACTTCATTGTTCCTACCTCACACAGAAGCTGGAAATTGCAAGGCAGGGGTTTCATTTCCTGTCAATCAATCTTTGAACCCTTTCCTGTCCCTTTCTCCTCCAAAGGTATAGAATCCTCCATAGCTTTAAAAAAATTTCTATAAGTGAAACCACAAACACATGGTCCAAATCGAAGTTACTAAATCTTTTTTCTACTCTCCCCTCTCTCAATAACAAGCAAAATATAAACCTATCCTTCTTTGGATGTTCCCTCAATTTATGTCTTAGTTAATTTTCTACCACTGTGATATAATACTACAGGCTTAATTTATAAATGAAGTGATGCTACTAAGTGCGTGATTCAGGACTTAATTCACTTGCTTCTCAAGTATGAAGACTGAGCTTAGATCCTCAGAATTCATGTAAACTGGGCATAGTGGTATGCTCCTGTAATCCCAGTACTGGGGATGTGGAGACAGACAATCTCTGGAGCTAACTGGCCAGCTGGTCTGGACAAATCAGTTCAATGGAGACTTTCTTTTTTGTTTTTGTTTTTTATTTATTTATTTATTTATTTATTTATTTATTTTTTTGGAGCTGAGGATCGAACCCAGGTCCTTGCACTTGCTAGGCAAGCACTCTACCACTGAGCTAAATCCCCAACTCCTCAATGGAAACTTTCAAAAGTGATGGAAAACAATTGAGATTGTTGCTTGATTTACACCTCTGGTCTCCATATGCACATACACACGTGTATGTATACATGAACCAGTATGCAACACACACATTCACACTAATGAATTCATTTTTCACGGTTTCAGAGGCTGGGAAGTTGTCTATCGAGGAACAGGCATCTGACAATAACCTGTATATTGTGTGAGAACATGGCAGAAGTTAAAGTGAGATAATAAATTCAGCTAAACACAACCTCTTCATCAGGAATATAGTCTCATAAAATATATTAATGCACACTTGAAGGCAGATCCTTCATGACCTCGTAAGGGCCACAACTCTTAGTGATCTTATAAGGCAAGTAAATTTTATCTTGAATTTTTAGGGGGCATTAAATAAAGGGAAATAAAGTTACTTACTTATCAAAAGGAGTCTTTTATTGGCTCTTCTGTTACTTTACCTTTATTCCATTGGTGGGGGAGGAATTCTTTCAAGTGTTATGAGGATGGTTGAACAGAAAGGTGTGTGTTCACTGTACAGATGAATTGCATATTACTCATATCATTTTTACCCTTTTTATTTTAGAAGAACTATTTTTCTCACATAATAGATTCTAGTTATATTTTTCTCCCACTCTTCTCCTCTCAGCTCCTCCTCACCTCTCTTCTCATCTGGATCCATTCCTTTTCTCTCTATCATTAGATTAGATAATGCTTATATGTGATAATAATAAAATAAAACAAGTAAAACAAAAAACTAATTAGTAAAATAAAATAAAATAAAAAACAGAAAAGAACCCAAGAGAAGGCACAAGAATCAGAGTTCCACTTGTATGCGCATTCAGAAATCCCATAAAAACACTAAACTTGAAGCCATTATATGTACAAAAAGGACCTCTAGGGTATAATAGAGAAGAAAAATAATAGCTATCTATCATCTGTCTATGTATCATCATTCTATCTATCTATTTATCTATCGTCTATCTATGCATCTAATAAAATAAAAATAAATTATAAGATAAAATAAAATTTAAAAATAAGAGCCCTGACAGTAAGTTATGAGACAAGGAACCTGCAAACATACACTGAGTTATTTTTTGTTGTCCATTTACTTCAGGATATGTAGCCTACCCTTAAGAGTAGTTTGCTTCCCCAGTGAGACTCCCATGGAGAAAACTAAGTTTTCATTTGCAAGTGGTTATCAGTTGGAGATTGCTTCTGGATTCGTGATGGGGATATGTGTCCATTTTCCCTTTCAGCTATGTGATCCCATCTGGGGCAGGCCCATGCAGATCCTGTGCCTGCTACGTCCACTCTGTGAGTTCAGACCAGCATCAGTCATGGTAATTTAAAGGGCCTTGTTTTTTTTGGTGTCTTACATTCCCACTTGTCCTTACATTCCTTCTGCCTCCACGTCTGCTGAGTTCCCAGAGCGCTGAAGGGAGGAATTAGATGGAGATGTCCTCTACAGGGATGAGGATGCCTTGGTCTCTCACAGAATGTCTGCCTTTGGGACTGTATTTGTTCCCATCTGCTGCAGGAGGAAGCTTTTCTGATGATAGATGTGCAAGGCACTGATCTAAGAGTATAGTGAGCACAGCAGAATTACATTAAAAGTTTTTTTTTTTTTTTTTTTTTTTGGTTTTTCGAGACAGGGTTTCTCTGTGTAGCTTTGCGCCTTTCCTGGAATAAAAGTTATTTTATTTCTATGTTATTCATTTGTTTGTTTGTGTTAAGCACAGTAGTATTTGGCTTTACCGTAGGTTCCTGGACTCTTGAATCTCAGTTTCTTGGTTACCCAAGCAGTGTCCAGTATGTGTTCTATCTCTTGCAGTTGTCCTTCAGACAAATCAGATGTGGTTTGGTTACTCCCACAAGCTTGGTACCATCATTGCACTAGCATTTCTTGCAAGTAGGACACCGTTGTGTACCAAAGTGTTTGTTGCCAGCTTTGTGTTTATATTTCTATTTTGGTAGCTGCATAGTATCTTCCCACACAAAAATGCTAGAATGCAGAGGTGAAGGCTTGACTTCACTGTATTCAATGAGTGTGAAGGTAGTCTCTTCAGCAATGGGACCTTGCTGTCGGTTTATTCGGTTTATGGAGAACAATCTTTAGTTTTGGCAAAAGCAAGAGTTTTTTTGGGAGATCCCCTGGAAATCCTTTGGCCAACAACTCAACTAAACTCAATTAAACGTAACCCAGACATTGGAAGTTTCAATTGGTGACAACAGATGGCCAGTTGGAGCTCTCTTCCCCCATTATATTGGTGGTTTCATTTAAAATGTTTTTATACATGTATATAGTTCAGG
This sequence comes from Peromyscus attwateri, assembly GCA_902168425.1. Classification (NCBI taxonomy): domain Eukaryota; kingdom Metazoa; phylum Chordata; class Mammalia; order Rodentia; family Cricetidae; genus Peromyscus; species Peromyscus attwateri. The sequence continues at coordinate 3,584 of CABHPP010120652.1, read as the reverse complement.
AAGTTTCTATTATACTAGCTTTCCATACTACTCCTTAAATGGTCCTTAATTTTAGCTGTCTCTCTCCATATTCCCTCATTTGTTCCCCTCTTTCCTTCTGATTTCCACATGGAACACTCATCTGAGCACCTCCATCCATTCATAAGTATTTATTTTATTTCCCTTCCCTAAAAAGAGCTATCTGAACCACTCCCCAACAAGAAACCCTTTATACCAAACCTCTGTGGTTCTAAGGATTGTGGCTTGGTCATCACTGACCTAACAGCTAATATCCACATATAAACAAATTCATAACTTATGTTTCTTTTCTGGTCTGTGTTACCTTATTTAGGATGATTTTTTTCCTAGTTCCATCTATTTACCTAAATATTTAATTTTTTTAACAATTAGTAACACTCCAGTGTATAAATGTATCACATTTTCTTATCTGTTCTTCTGTTGATGGATATCTAGGCTGCTTCCAATGTCTGGCTATTATGAATAGAGCAGCAATAAATATCGTTAAACAAGTATCTCTGTGGAAGAATGAAGCATTCTTCTGGTATATTGCCAAGAGTACTACAGCTGGAGCTTGAGGTAGATCAATTCTCATCTTCCTGAGGAGCTGCCATATTGATTTCTATAGTGGCTGTTCAAGTTTGCACTTCTACCAGCCATGGATGAGTGTTTTCCTTACTCTCCATCCTTGCTATCATGAGCTATCATTTGTTTTTATTGATATTAGCCATAGTGACCTGTGTGAGATGAAATTTCAAGGTAGTTTTGAATTGCATTTCCCTGATGACTAAGGATGGTGAACGTTTAAGTGTTTCTCAGCCATTTGAGTTATATGTTTGTTTGTTTTAATTCTGTATTTAGAACTACATTCCATTTGTTATGGGGTCATTTATTTTTTGATATCTATTTTTCTGAGTTCTTTATATATTCTGTATATTGACCCTCAATGGGAAATGTAGTTGGTACAAGTTGGTAGAAAATCTTTTCCAGTTGTGTATTCTGCCACATTTTCAGAATGATGCTGTCCTTTTCCGTGAGAAGATTTTCAGTTTTATAGTTCCCAGTTATCAATTGTTGCAGTGACATCAAGGAAATAAATTAATCCCACAGTGACTATTCAAGGAAGCGTTACAGTTAACACAGTGTACAGTGAACCCTGGTTCCCCCAAAACGGGTAATTATGATTGATTTGGGTTGATGGGGAATAAGGTTTTCTCCTTATGCTCAAGCAGGGACTGTTTTTAATCTCCCTAATAATTAGTATCAGTTTAAACACAACGTCAGATAAATTTGTACTCCCTGTTCTCTACATTTGGAATAGAGGGTTGTGTTACATTGTGTTAGCTAGAAGGTGTTATACGTATTACCAAAGGATAAAAGTAATCACCAATCTAATTAAGGTGTGAAGGCTGTGAGCTACACTAACAACCATCTGATATAATCGTGCCATGGATGTCATGAGACTAACAAACCCCTTTCTGCGTGAACTTATTCTCATTCTACAAGATGAAAACCGTGCCTGGAGATATCAAGGTCAAGAACCCATGGCTATACAGGACATAGGCCATTAGGGAGAACCTACTACTATTACTCTCCTGATAGGACATAGTGTTAAACCAAGTCATAACAACATGCCCTTATCCCCAGTATATAACTTCGTCTCTCAAACCTTATCAGAGAAGTTTCTTTTTGAAGTTGAGGATGGTTAATACAGAGACTCACAGCTGGTCAGTGTGCAAGGGATATGTGACTATGGAATGCTCAGTCCTAAATGGTAAATCTATACGGCACAGCCCTCTCTTCCCAAGACTCAGAAATCATTGCAGCAAAGGGACCAGAAAGACAATAAAGTCCAGATGTGATAGATGAGTACATGGTAACACTGAATTTGTGGCAGTGTGTCAGCAATAACTTTGCAAGTTCAAGCCAGATAAAATCTTATCATGGAAAGAGGATGCAGACAGGGATTATCATCACAGGTGAGGAACTATTGATGATGGATATCTGCCGGGAATGGGAGAGTTAGATGTCATTTAGGGTGAATCAAACACATTACCATGGATGGCCACAAGCATAAGAGTTCATAGGAAGCACTTATGAGATTAGATAGGTTTACAAACAAAAGCAAAAACAATGCAAATACAAGGTTGGGTTCATATATAATGAGAGAGAAGGATGTGGATCTGTAAGGAGATGAGTACATGGATACAATCAAAATAATGTGAATGAAACCTAAAGAATTAATAAACATACAATAAAAATACAAGCAAAAATTATATATATATATATATAAAGTTGTGGCTGGGGTATTTGAGTACCCCTATGTTTCTCCCAGATGTCAAAATATCCATGCACTGATTTTTTGAGTTTAAATATACATAGCTACAACTTTCTTGGATTCTCATTCATGTTTTCCTATTTCCTTCTTTACGTTCAACCATTTTACATTGTCAAATCTGACATTGTAATAGATCTTAAATGTTCTCTCTTTGTTTTTTGTTTTTGTTTTGTTTTGTTTTTCTTCGAGACAGGGTTTCTCTGTGCAGCTTTGCGCCTTTCCTGGAAAGATGGCTCAGCCTTTAAAGGCTAGGCTCACAACCAAAAATGTTCTCTTTTTTAATTATTATTTTGTATTGAAAATAGATTCCTTTCTCAAATCTCATGCAATACACCATGAGAATAGTTTCCCCTCCCTCCACGTATCCCCTTCATCTCCTCTCTCCCCAGATCCATGCCCCCTTAGTTTCCCTTCAGAAAACACCATGCTTCCAAAAGACAACAACAAAACATAAAACAAGATCCAATAAGACAACAAAATCCAACTGGAGGAAAAGAGTCCCAAGAGAAGACAAAAGAGTAAGAAAATCACTGGTTTCCACCAATAGGAGTCCCACAAAACACCAGGCTAACAGCTGTAACATATACGCCGGGGACCTGGTACAGACCCATTCGGGTTCCACGCTTGCCACTTCATTCTCGACAAGCCCATGTGAGCCCAATTGAATTGATTTGGTAGGCCATATTCTCCTGGTTTCCTTCATCCTCTCAGACTCCTATGAGCTATCCTCCTCCTCTTCCACGGGTTTTCCCCAATCTCCAGTGGAGGGACCTGATGGTGACCTCAAATTTAGACTCTTTTCCACAAAGCTCCAACTAGTTTATCTCCACTTAAGCATTAAAACTATTTCATAGATACTGTTCCTGGGATTAGGAATCCTCTGTGAACCCCTTAAGTTTGTAGGAAGTATTCCTCTTTTCACAGCATCTTGCACCTAATATATGATTTAATACCCACCTGGAAACTACCCTGTACTCAATAAGTTCTCAAGTACACTCTAGCTTTAAGAGTCAGAGGCTGTATTTTGGACACTGAATTCCTTATTCATGACATATAAGAGATACACAGTAAAATAGACATTGAATTTAAAATAATGCCATTGAACTGAGTATGTCTGCTTTTTAATATATTGATAACTTTGCATGGTTTACATCATAAAATTTCAGTATACAAGAAATTCCAAGTTCCATATTTCAGATATTTTTTCTGGCCAATCCACAACCTGCTGAATTCTAAGGCATTTTTTTTT
>CABHPP010120651.1:38630-48966 GCA_902168425.1 Peromyscus attwateri | reverse complement strand
ATAAGTTTTTAATTTTTTATTTGGTTTATTTGGTAAAAATATCCATTCCAATATAATATCTTCCCTCTGCATTAATATTCCTGTAGGAGAATGCCTAGAAGGTAAAATAACCAAAATGCAATCCAGCTTCGGATCAATACGATCCACGTGTCCTTCATGTACTTTCTTTTCTACCAAAGCCAATTCTTTCTCAGCTTCAGGTGATAATTCTCTTGGACTATTTAAGTCCTTGTCACCTTCTAAGGTTTTGAACAAATTATTCAGTTCATCATTTTTTACTCCAACAATAGTTCGTAGATGAGAAATGTCTCCAAATAATCTTTGAAAGTCATTAAGAGTCTGTAGTCTATCTCTCCTAATTTGCACCTTTTGGGGTCTAATTTTTTGTAGCTCTATTTTATATCCTAAATAATTAATAGAATCTCCTCTTTGTATCTTTTCAGGAGCAATTTGTAATCCCCAGCAAGGCAAAATTTTCTTTACTTCTTCAAACATTCTTTCTAAAGTATCTGCATTTGAGTCAGCTAGTAAAATATCATCCATATAATGATAAATTATAGATTTAGGAAACTTTTTACGTATCACTTCTAATGGCTGTTGTACAAAATATTGGCACAAAGTTGGACTATTCAACATTCCCTGTGGTAGGACCCTCCATTGAAATCTTTTAACCGGTTGAGAATTATTATAAGTAGGCACTGTGAAAGCAAATCTTTCTCTGTCTTTTTCTTGTAAGGGTATTGAAAAGAAACAGTCTTTTAAATCAATAACTATGAGAGGCCATCCTTTTGGTAACAAAGTAGGCAAAGGAATTCCAGATTGTAGAGAGCCCATTGGCTGAATTACTTTGTTAATTGCTCTAAGATCTGTTACCATTCTCCATTTACCAGATTTCTTTTTAATAACAAATACAGGAGAATTCCAAGGGCTGGTTGATTCTTCAATATGCTGAGCATTTAACTGTTCTTCTACCAGCTCTTCTAAAGCCTGGAGTTTCTCTGTTGTTAAAGGCCATTGCTGAACCCATACAGGCTTGTCTGTTAACCATTTTAAAGGTAGAGCTGTTGGTGTCTTTGGGAGATCATCAGTTGTTGTGCCCTGTTCTTGTATAATATGGATGGCTGGTGACCACTCAGAATAATGTCTTCTAATATTTCTTTCAGAAACATGTGCTAGTTTATTATTTGTTTCTGAGACTGGAGGGATGTTAATCTGAGTATTCCATTGTTGCAACACCTGTGTCCCACAGCTGCTTCGTCCAAAATAAACACAGAGAGGCTTATTAATTACAAACTGTTTGGTCTGTGGCTCAGGCTTATCATTAACTAGCTCTTACAACTTAATTCAACCAATTTCTATTAGACTATGTTTTGCCACTTGGCTTTGTGTTGTGGGATAATGCTTTTGTACACTGGTTTAATAAAATGTTGATTGGCCAGTAGCCAGGCAGGAAGTATAGGTGGGGCAAACAGACAAAAAGAATTCTGGGAATGGGAAGGGCTGAGTCAGGAGTCACTAGCCAGACACAGAGGAAGCAAGATGACAAGGCAGAACTGAGAAAAGGTACCAAGCCACGTGGCTAAGCATAGATAAGAATTATGGGTTAATTTAAGTGCAAGAGTTACTCAGTAATAAGCCTGAGCTCATGGCCAAGCAGTTATAATTAATATAAGCTTCTGAATAATTATTTTATAAGTGACCACGGAACTGCAGGGACCAGGTGGGACACAGGAAAAACTTGTAACAACAGCTTTGTAGTGTTATCTGTGTTCCATTACAGCTTGCTCCCTCAGCAGTGCTCAGTGTCTCCCCCAACTCTGTCTTTCTTCTTCTTGTCTCTCTGCTTGGATTCTCTGCCTGGCTCTATTCTGCCTTGCTATAGGCCATAGCAGCTTCTTTATTAACCAATGGTAGCAACACATCTTCACAGGGTACAGAAAGACCATCTCACAGCAATCTGCTCTATTCCAATGCTTCAGTAACTGTTACTGGTAATCTGGTCCCTTCTCCAGTACTCTAGGCCAGGAGTGAACTCTTCCAACCATTTCTTCTTGCTGTGGTCTTACTGTTCCTCAGTAGTTTTGGTAGACATGCTCTATTCTCTATCAATAAGTTATCCATTAAATATTATTCTTCTAAGTACTTTAGAATAAGCTAACACTTTTAAAAATAAAGTCTATTAGAATGTTAAGCTACTAGATATTGGAAAATATATCCAAAGGAAAATGTAGTAGATGTGTATTTTGAAGAGAATTAAACTGTCTGGATTCAGTAGTGCATGCCTGTAATCTAAGCATTCAGGAGGCAGAGGTAGAAAGATCAAAATTTGAGGTCAGTTTTGGGAACATAGAGAGTTCCATAATATATTGGAATGTCTATATGGCCTCAAAGAGCAGACTAGGAGAGAGAGAAAGATGTGAAATAGGGAAGAGAGAAAGATATATATAGAGAGAGAGAGAAAGAGAGAATAAAACTAATAATATTTATTAGCGGTTATAGTTCTTTATATATAATTTTTGAATGAAACACTTTTCAGTCAAAAAATACTGATTAAAATGTTGGTAATAAAAATCAGATGTTTAGTTTTCACTCACAGATCCTGACCACTGAGAGTCATTTTATTCATTTGCTTTTTGAGTATTCCTAGCTGAAAGCAAAACCTTTATCTGAGATATAACCACAGAAAACTTGGAATGATGGCATCCCTCAATACTTGCTATGGTTTCAGCATGAGCTGTCCCACACAGGCTGCAGTACTGTGTGCTTGGTCCACAGGTTGTGGTGTTACTTGGGGAGTCCATGGAGCTTCAGGAAGTTGGAGAAACATGTTATACCTGGAGAAAATAGGTTAACAGGGTCATAATTTTGAAAGTTGTACCTAGTTCCTAGTCCCTTCTCTGGACTCTGCTTTGTGTCTTCAGTGAAAGAAGAATCACCTCTTTCATACAGTCCCACTCCACAATTTACACCATTACTTTGCCTTCAACACCATGACAAAAATAAATTCTAACTTCATGATATTGGTTCTGTGAGGTATTTTGTCACAGTGACAAAAAATTCAACTAATACAGTACTTCTACAAAGAATGTGTCACTTGCCACACCCATTTAAATGTCAATGACCAAAGCAACTCAACTGTCCAAGTCTTATGTAATGTGAAGAGGGTCAGCAGTTCTTCCATGGGAAGGAGCAAGAAGTATTTTAGGCAATAATACATCTGCTCTTAGAAGCTATAAGTGAGATAAGTTGAAGAAAAGTAGGAGACAAAACATGAAGAAAAATGTCTCAAATAAAATACTCACTTTCTTTGCTGAGACAAATAAACAAATGTAAAAATCCTATTTTCAAGATAGGAGTGAAATTGTAGAATTCTAAAGATGAAATGAAAGGTTTTAAATATATCAAACAGAAATATGTTGTGAACCAAAGTGTGATGAGTATGATAGAGGCGTTCTTCTCAGTAACGATGGCAGAGCAAGAGTACCCTAGGAAGGTATTTTGAGTTTTGGGAAACTTAGGCACTGATATTTTATCATATCTAAAATATCACCCATGAATAGACATGAAAAGGAGTGAGTTATAAATATGAGGTACAAAATACTAAAAGAAATTCAACACAAACTCACATAGAAAGACCTGATAAGACAATTCATGAGGAAAATGATAGAGTGTAGAGGAATTTCTAAACAGTCTTAGTAAATAAGAAACATAGAGCCAAATACAGAGGTAATAGCCAAAGAGATCAGAGAGCCATGACTAACTTATCTTACCACCTCGTCACTGTCGCTTCCCCAGAGAGAGCTTCTTCCTGTGTGACTTGTGTTTTTATTGCTTTCCTGTTCTGCCTTCTCATTGGCTCTAAGCCCAGCCACATGACTTCCTCGTCACTGCCTGTCTATACAGACTCCAGGTCTCTATGGTTGGTACTGGGATTAAAGGCTCAAGGGTCATCATGTTTGGCTGTGTCCTTGACCACACAGAGACTCTGCCTGCCATGTGATCGGATTAAGGACATGGGCTACCACTGCCTGACTTCTGTTCCTGGCTCACTATGACCTCTGATCTCCAGGCAAACTTTATTTATTAACATACAAATAAAATCACATTTCAACACAATTAAAATATCACCACAATAGAGTGCAGAGAAGGGCCAAGGTAAATCTTACAGCTTCTTTGAAAACTGAAGTCTTACGAGATGAACTATCAATTACCATCATAGAGATTTATTTTGAATTAAAACATATCCACCTAAAACTCAGGTGGTTTGCTTTCTTGAATCTTTAATCATAGTTGTCCCCACATTAAAGCAACAAAAATAGCCAACAGGTGAAAAACTATGGTACCTTCGAAATGAAAAGAAATGTTAGCAGGCTATACACAGACACACAGACACATCCATTGTGTGCATATTGCTAAATGGCAGAAGCTTATTTACACACAACTCTAGTCTTCAGCTATGTGTGGATTCTGCAAGAGAAAGAAATCAGACTCTGAGCCTGGGGTGTAGCCTGGTTGGACACTTAAGTCTGTGCACACACAGTTACATACTTGGTGGTTACCAGAAATTCATAGCTGTGGGACAAGGAACAGATCAAGCACAGAGGCTTTGTAAGACAGAAAAATGACTTTGTGTAATAATGTAACAGTGGATACAGGATATGCATTTGTCAAAACTCATGGAACTTTGCAACATGGAGTAAATCATAATATAAATAAGATTTGGTTGAACATATCTTGTTAAGATTAAGTCACTAATTTTAAAATATCACACCTATGGAAACTTTCAGAAGGTGAATACTGTCTTGGTAGATATCTACCTACTAAATGATGATAGTCGTTCAAGACAGTTGGCGGTGTAAATTGCCCTTTTGCATTTACTAATGAGAACCCCATGTCTCCAGCATTTTATTAATTTGGTGTGTTTCCTTCCCCAAAGAGAGAGCAATTTGGAAGGGCAAATGTTTGAGACTTTGAAAATTCTTGGTCAGAGCCAAAGCCTCTCCTGGGCATTTCCATCACTCACAAAGCTCGCGCCTTCCTGTGTTCCTTTGTGCCAGCTCTGACAACATAATAGTGCTGCTGAGCCTTTTATTTCTGATCTTGAACAGGATCCTGGTGGGACTGCCAGAATCTTAAGGTAAGGTACAAAGAAATTAGGCACGATGATGCCAGCATATGAGAGGCTAATGAATGATTTGAAGTGCGAGACATTAGGGAAACTGAAGGAATTATTATTCTTAAGAAACTTTAGTAGGAGCATGGGAGAGAGAGAAAAGACCCTGGATTAATCCCTTTTCAGCAGATGGAACATAAATATACATTACTGATCCTTACAAGTGTGCAGCAACAGTCACCTCTTCTTCCTTCACCTTCAGGCATCTTGGACATCAGTATGAACAGATTATTGTGACTTTTAGTACAGCAGACCCATTTTGTCAATATTGACTATAATGTAGGGTATATTTCTCCAGGAGTTACAAAAATAAAACTTAAAATCATTCAGGCAGCATTATAAATTTTGTAAGTCCAAAGAAAATAGATTTAGGAAAATACCAAGTAAACATTGATAGGGTTAGGATCTTAAACATCCTCCAAACATCCATATGTCAAAGGCCCAGTCCCAGCCTGTGGAACTCCTTGGGGGTGGCAGAACCAGTAGGTGAGAGTTGATGGCTGTTTTCTGCATGTGAAGTAAGTCAGAGTGAAAGTATTCAATGGGATCTGGAGAGATGGGTGTTCTGTTACAGTTTCCTCCAAGACTGAACCATCCTGCAGGGATGCAGGAAGGTGAAAAAACTGCAAATAACTTCAGGAGTCCCTAAAACTAACTGTATTCACTAGGCTCCTCCCTGTCAGAGTAAGTAATAAAAATTCAGAGTCCCTTTCAGACAAAGCCAAGTTACCAAGAAGACTCTGGGACCGGACCAGCTTCCCGGAGGAAGCAGAAGCTGGTGAGCTGCCTGGAAAAGGTTAGACAAACTGAGGCCTCTGGAAAGGGTGTTCTCTAAGCTGGTGAGTTGTCTGCAGGCTGTGCAGTGGTGCAGTGTGCCTCAGGTTCCCAGTTCTGTGACCATGCTAGGGTGGGCTTTGGTGATGCAGCTGTCTTTGAGTCATTTCTTCTAAGTAACTCTTCCATCTGTAAGCAATGACTCCTGTATATAACCTCAATAAAACTCATTGGATCACCAAGTTGGACCTTGCTGGCATCCTTGGGATCCTTATCTGAGGTAGGTAGATTTGTGTGATGCATATCCCCAGGAAAAGTTTTGTTGTACAACATCGGATTAATGGTTAAGAACACTGGCTGCTCTTCCAGAGTACCTTGGTTTAGTTCCAGCATGGAGTCTTAAAACCACTGGTAACTCCAGTTCCAAGGTATCTGACACCCTCCTCTGGCCTCCACAGGTACTGTACCCACAGGTACACAGACATACATGCAAACTAATACTCTCACACATAAAATAAAAATAAATTCTTTTTTTTTTTTCAAAAAAAGGAAGAAGGAGAAGTGTACAAGGTAAAGATACCTGTCATGTAGAGACATGGGAAGATGTGCAGGAACCAACTATGACCTTCACCCTGGCCTTTGCCATGACTTACTGTAGCTCTCATGTATGCATGCCATACATAAGGACATTTGTGTAATTCTAGTTTCCATTGCTATAGCGCATGGCCTCTAAACATTCATGACTGCAAACATTAATGGATTAAGCAAGTAAATCTTTCTGGATTGGTTTAATGTGATGATCATTGTTAAATTTATTTTATATATATAGGTCTTGACTCTAGAATTGGGGAATCAATATTCTTGCATCAGTTCCATGGAATACTCGGGTCATCACACAAAAAGAGTGCTCAGACAGAACCAGCAGAGGTTATAAATATGTCCTTTGGGCTCATCTCTCTTCCAGTACCCACCAAAAAGGATATTGTGGGAAGGGAAAGAATGGCAAACTCAGGCATTTGGGGGTTTATGAGTCCAAGTAAATTTGATTTGCAGTTTCATGAACCTTAGATATGTTTCTGGAGAGTATGTTCTGGTTGAGTTCTCCAATTCAGAGAACTGAGGCTCTGAAAGATAACAGTGTACCAAAGGCCATATTGGTATTATTGCAAACAAATAGGAATAATCTAAACTTCTGTCCCTTCAGGCCCTGAACTCCTCATCTCCCGTAAGCCTTCCATATTGACATTGAACTGAATGAACTCAAGCTGCACAAGATGAGTGCAGCACCACATAGCAGAGCTGGCAATTGAAGCCGTGGGTCTAACATTTGGTTTCCAGTACCACCGATGTTCTGGAGATACAGTGCACAGAATTCTGGAGTATTCCCTCTATCTAAACATTTTATATTGATTTATTTATTTTGTGTGTGTGCAGAAGGGGTCTGTGTACCTCGATGCTTATGTGGAGGTCAGAGTACAGCTTGAAGGAGTCACTTCTTTCCTCCACTGTCTGGGTTCTTGGGATAGAATTCAAGCATCCTCTTTTGGCAACAAGCTCCTTACCCTGTGAGCCATCCCATCAGCCCAGTACTCTACTTCCAAAACAGAAAAATACACGGTGAGAATAATTTTCAAGCTGAGAAAAACTTGTGTAAATTAGACAGCTCCATCAAAACAGTGTACATTGTCCTGAAGCCATGTTCAATCCTAGAGCTGATGATAGTTGATAAAACTCTCTACTAGTACACACTACATCAGATACCTGTTCTCCATCTGCTACAAACTTCATTGCATTTCTTTATAAAAATAAGAAATTCCAAACAAACCACTTTATAAGCTTCTAGTATCCTCCTAAATCAATGTGAACATTCTTTTGAAGGGACACAGAATACAGAGCAATGTTGCTGAAATACCTTAGCATAGTCTAAAGATCATGAATAACTTGGACTCTAGGCATGGCTCTGATTTACAACTTAATAACTTCATTTTTCTAGAAATAAAGTGGAAGTTCTCATTTAAAGGCCAGAAGACTCCCATTTTCTCTGAATACCAGTAGTAATTTAAATTCATGATTTCTGTATTATTCAGGCAGCCTGATTTAATAAGAGCAGTGTTTCTGAGTTCAGTGTTTATGAAAGGTGTGTCTGGAGGGGATACGGAGTTTTATCACCACCAGATGCTAGCTCTAGCTACCTGGTGTGCTGCCCTTATGAAGCTGAGACTGAAATTTATTACAGGTGTGGAAACCTCTGCACAAATAAAACAAGAGTCTTTTCTTGAAGTAAACAAAACAGTGCCTTTCAAACTTTAAAAGCAAGTGGATGAAAAGGTCACTGCTCACTTCTCAAGTGGAGGTTCCTCCTCATAGTGTGAGTCATGCTTTGGAAGGCACAGTTAGTCAATAGTAATCTTTTAATTCAGACACCAACCTTGTTTGTTTGTTTTGCTTTTTTAAAAAAACAGGGAGCATTCTTTTATAAAATACAGTAGCTGAGCACTCACAGTTGTGAATGATTTAGAGACACAGAACCATAACCATATATATGGGGATTCATTACATTGTAAAATATGACAGGAGGTTGGACAGTACAGTGACCCTCTACCTGCTGGAGAGCTATGTACTCACCAGCCACTTTGTCCAAGAAGCCAGAACCTTTAGCACAATGGGCTAAATCTCAGGCAAAATTCCAAGAGGTCTTTGGAGAATTCCTAGCACGGGTCTTATCTGAAAGGCTGAGGACACTAATGTTACTGACATAGGCCAAGACACCTTCATTTAAGGAAAATGAGGTTTGCACACAGTAGCTGCCTTCTCTTCCCCCATATTCATCTATGTATCCTCTCAGTCCATTGGATAGAGCTTCCTACGTTTAGAGAAATTTCCCTTCTTGCATTGTTTCTCTCATATCTCAGTCCTCTCTGGAAATGCCCTCCCCGTCACACACATGCATGTGCTTTGTTAATCAGCATCACATCTATTGATCTATTTAAGCTGCCAATCAAGATGGACCCTCACATGGAGTGTATATGTGAATCACTGTTGCCGCTTCATTGGTAAATGTGATAGAGTTATCTTTTCACAGGCAACTGATGAGGGATGTATCACTTTCATCATTATCCAGCATACAGGACTCAAAGCAAAAAAAGAATCTGGATTTACAGAGATTGGAAAGTGTCAGAAAATGCAGCTTTGAGAGAAAATCTTGCAGTACTGAGAGTTGTGACTCCTTCTGAATCTAAGTAATTAACATTAAAAATTCCTCTCTACTTAAGACTCAGGAAACACTGTGGAGAGGTAAGGGAAATATTATAAGTGCCAGAGGACCAGGGACTTGGCTGTGACATTGTTTCTCCTAGTAGTATCAGAAGCTACACCCATAAAGTGTCACCACCATGACTGTCCAAATGTGGGCTGTACAAAGGCAATACCAATAAACATGCAAAACTGGATGATGAAAAGCCCATGAGGTCTCAGTCCTACACAAAGAACTATAGACAACTGAGGAAAGATGGGACTATGGAATAGATGTTCTTCCTCAGGGCAGAACACCAATTTGTTATCCATTGCCAAATGGTCAACCCTGAAAGCATAATACAGGTAGCATTATATGGACAGAACAGGTTAAATTTAGAAATAGATATGCATTTAAATATATTCATGCAATAATAATTAGTGAAAAAAGAGAGCATGAATTTGAAGAAGGGCACTGAAGGGTATATGGGGGTGGGTTTGGAGGGAGGAAAGGGAGAGGAGAATGTTGTAATTATTTATAATCTCAAAAATAAAAAAAATCCTTCCTTTAGTAAGAAAATCTAATTAAAAGCCAAACTACAAGTGAAAGTCAATCCAACTTGCATTCATAATGTGACTCATTAATGGGTCAAAGTGACCCCAGGAAATCTGCTCTTTAAAGGGGTCTCCTCAAAGTGTAATAAAGCCTACTTGGTCCTTCCTAAGAAAGCTGGGTCACTTCAGGTGGAGACTTGTCTTTGGAATAATTGTGGATGCTGCTATTGGTGTGTTCACAGCACATAGTTTACTAGTATAAAGTGGACATAACATCAGTAACACACTTGAGAGCATCCCACAGCCAAAGTTGAACTTGCCTCAGTTAAAAGAATGAGGATCTTCAAGATTTGAGATGTCCTCCAGTTCCCTAAATATCTTCTGGCAGGAATATTGCTCACCATACAGTCAAAGAGATTAAAGGAAAACAAAAAACAGAAGGAGGATGAGAAGAAGGAGAAGAAGAAGAAGAGGAAGAAGAGGGAGGAGGAGGAGAAGCAGGAGAAGGAGGAGAGGGAGAAGAAGAGGGAGAAGGAGAAGGAGAGGGAGAAGGAGAAGGGGGAGAAGGAGAAGGAGGAGAAGGAGGCAAGGGAGAAGAAGAGG
>CABHPP010120651.1:13176-38620 GCA_902168425.1 Peromyscus attwateri | reverse complement strand
GAAGAAGAAGAAGAAGAAGAAGAAGAAGAAGAAGAAGAAGAAGAAGAGCTGTGGATATCACTATATGTCAATACACACTGACTGGCCAATAGCCAGACAGGAAGTATAGGCGGGACTAACAGAGAGGAAAATTGAGGAGAAGGAAGGATAGAGAGACTGCCTGGAGCCGCCGCGAGGAGAAGAAAGATGTAAAGTACCGGTAAGCCACGAGCCACGTGGCAAAGTAGAGATTAATAAAAATGGGCTAAATATAAGAGTAAGAGCTAGACAATGATAGGCCTGAGCTAATGGCCAAGCAGTTTAAATAATGTAAGCATCTGTGTGTTTATTTTATGAATGGGTTCGGTCAGGGAACCAGAGACTGGTGGGACTTGGGAGCTGGAGAGAAGCTCTCCAGCAACAAAGAAGAATTATGCAGCAGCAGAAGAAAAGACCCAATGGTAAAATCAAAATAGGAAGGGTTGGGAATAGGAAACCCTTTCTCAAGTAAACATGCAGAATAGTGTATAACAAAGGAGGCTCCCCATCTTCAGAAAAAGCTGTCCTGAAGAGTCTGCAAGCAGGAGTTTGCAGTCACTGATATGTGTGGGTCACATGACTATTTCATAAACTAGGAAACCCTAATGAAGTTATATTTTCAAAATAGTAAATCATAGTGATCTTTATTTATGTAACTTATGGAATGAATGTATCATCGTTTGACACTTTCACTGTGACCATACTGATCATCTCATTTTATTAAAGGATTTCATGAGGTGTTGTAGAGGGAAGGTGATTGTCATATTTTATTTGGAATGTGCTAATCAGGAGAAAACTCATTACCAAATCCTTCATGAAGTTTTAAATTACTTCAAGGTACTATTTTAAAAATGACTCTATACGTTCAGAAACATCTTCTTGTTCAAGATGATATTCTGATAGCTGACAGAGGTTAAGGAATGAATACAAAACCTTTCTGAAAAGAGAATGTCTGCTAGAGCAAGCAGACCTTGGTATTCAGCAAAATATGATCAATATTGAATTTCTAGAGGGAGGCAGGTAACATATTTAATTTCAATCCAAAATCATTATATATAAAATAGGGACAGTGATAAAAAAACACCACTATTCGCTTAAATAAAGTAAATGAAGGAGAACACGTAAGAGCCTGATCCAAAACTGGCGTTCTGAAAAGAGTCTTTCACTTATGCCACAGGCTTTCTTCCACTTAACTTTTCCCTTGTTTTATAAAACTGCTGTGATGTTTCTTAGTCAGTGTTCTATTGCTGTGAAGAGACACTGTTAATCCCACTGATCTAGAAGAAGACCACTAACACAATTTAAAACCAAGTTTGAAGCAAGCTTTAATTAAATAATGGCCAGGTGGATGGGCTCTGGTCAGGTCCATACCCAGGTTCCCAGGAAATGGCCTGGAGTCACAGTTTGCAGTGGCTTAAGTATTTTCCATCAGGTCCAATTAGGGGTAAGCATACATCCTGAGGTATTTCCTGCCTGTAGTTGAATGTTTTCCTGTGTCTTGCCTGGTCTGCATCTTCTCAGACCCAAGTAAACACACAGAGGCTTATATTAATTAAAACTGCTCGGCCATTAGCCCAGGCTTACTACTGACTAGCTCTTACACTTATACTCAGCCCATTTCTGTTAATCTATATGTTGCCACGTGTTCCATGGCTTTACCTGTGTGGCGTTACATGCTGTTCCTTGGATGGCTGGATGGTGTCTCCTGACTCAGCCTTCCTCTTCCCATAATTTTCCTTGTCTGCTTAACCCACCTGTACTTCCTGCCTGGCTACTGTCCAATCAGCATTTTACTTATCAACCAACCAGAGCAACACATATTCACAGCATACAGAACATCCCACAGCACCTGTCTGTGTATGTCCCACCCAAATATGATCAAGCATATCTGGTGCCTATGGGTCAAACAAACTTATTTAGGGGAGTGAAAACACGTGACTTGTTATCTCTTATAAACAACAGCCTCCAGCATTTCAGGAACTATCTGTCCTTGGGCAAGGGCTTACATACAGATCAGAGTCATTTTTTGTTTAATTGATCTCTAAGGTATAGTAATTAAAACTTAAAATGCAACTTTGGCTCTCACAACACCACACCCAAGGCAGCTCTTATAAAAGAAAGCATTTAGTTAAGGCTTAGTTTCAGAGATTTAGTCCATTATCGTCATGGTGGCAGCCATGATAGTGTGCAGACGGACATGACGCTAGAGAAGTTGGGAGTTCTATGTTGGGATCCACAAGCAGCAGGAAGAGAAAAAAGCCACTGGGCCTGGCTTGGGCTTCCAAACCCTCAAAGGCCATTCTTAGGGACATACTGCCTTCCAACAAGGTCACAACTATTCCAATAAAGCCACAGCTCTTAACCCTTCTAATGGTGCCATTCCCTGATGACTAAGCATTCAAATATATGAGCCTCCTTGGGGGATCATTCTTATTCAATCCACCACAGGTGCCAACCACAAGAAAGTAACTGTCTCAAATCTCCAAATGTAAAAAGGAACTAGAAACAGGCTGATAGAGGAAAGGCATCATGGTCTGGGGAGTGGAGAAGTGACCCAAACAGGGGAGAACAGGCTTCACTTATGGAACCACCTGTTGCAGAACTGAGAATTAAGCCACAGGCACTAAAATAAAAGTAAAACGTATCTTTCTTTCAGATGTTGATCTCCAAAATCACTTAAAAAAAAACCCTAAAAACAAATAAACAAAATCAAACAACAAAAATCAAAATAAAATGATTCAATAAGTTAATTTGAGGGAAAAATCACTAGTTTAATGTGATCTTAATCGATAAATATTCTTAAAACACCATCTTTGCTTTCAGACTAGTAAAAAAAATAAAGCTTCAGTTATTTTTTAAATAAATTTATTTTACATCCCTACTACAGTTTTCCCTTCCTCCTCTTCTTTTAGTCCCTCCACTCCATCCCCTCTTCTGTTCCCACACCCCAATCCCTCCTCTTCCTTCTTTGTCCAAGAAAGGGCAGGCATCCCTTGAGTATCAACAAAACATGGCATATCAAGTTGCAGTAAGACTAAGCTCCTCCCCATGTATTAAGGCTGGGCAAGGTGACCCAGTATGAGGGGTAGGGTCCCCAAAGCCAGTCAAAGAGCTGGAGCTCCTGTTCCCACTGTTAGCAGTCCCACAAGAGGACCACGATATGCAAATTGTCACATATGTGCAGAGGGTCTAGGTTGGTCCCATGCAGGCTCCCTGGTTGTTGGTTCAGTCTCTTTGAACCCCTATGAGACCAGGTTAGTTGATTCTGTGGGATTTCTTGTGGTGTCCTTGACCATTCTGGCTCCTGCAATCCTTTCTCCTCCTCCTCCTCCTCCTCCTCCTCCTCCTCCTCTTCTTCTTCTTCTTCTTCTTCTGGATTCCCCAAGCTCACCTAATGTTTGTGTGTGGGTCTGCATATGTTTCCATCAGTTGCTGGATGAAACCTCTCTAATGACAATTAGGCTAGGCACCAATCTGGTCACAGGAGATGGCCAGTTTAGGCTATGCATCTGCTACCGCTATAAGTCTTAGCTGTAGATTCCTGGGAGATTCCCTTGTGCTAGGTTTTTACTTGACCCTGGAATGCCAACCCCCTTTCTAGTAGTATCCTTCAGCACTGAAAGCTTCAGTTTTGCTTTGGAAAATTGAAACTATTTAGAACAAAGTTTTGTTCAGATAGAGTCCTTGCTCCATCTTGTGGCCTGTTGCAACATTGCTACTGAGAATATCTTGAGTAATGTGTCTCTGGACTAATAAGACACTGTTTTAGGTTCTTTTCTTTCAGGTGAAATGTATTTAACCACCGAATCATTACTTTCATTTCGATCACTTCTACAAACAGCTACCTTAAAATTATTTAGAGAGATTATCTGTTTTGTGTGCTGAATATTTGCACACTGTGTGAAAATTTGTTGCTGCAATTGGTATAATAAAAAAGCTGAATGGCCAATAGCTAGGCAGAAGAGATAGGCGGGACTTCTGGGCAGAGAGAAGAAGAGATAATTAAGGCAGGTAGGAAATGCCATCCAGTAGCAGAACGAGTTGGTAACACAGAATGGGAGAGAGGTAAAAGCTACGTGGTAGAACATAGATTAATAAAAAATATGGATTAATTTAAGTTATAAGAGCTAATGGGACAAGCCTAAGTTATAGGTTGAGCTTTCATAATTAATAAGAAGTCTCCATGTCATTATTTGGGAGCTGGCTAGTTGAACAAAGAAAGACTCGTTACAACAGAAGGCTTTTATTGAGTAATTGTTTTGAACTAATTTTCTGCTTTTTTGATCTTTTAAAGACTTATTTTTTAATTGTCTGTTTGAGTGTCTGAATATGTATGTCTGTGTACCATGTATGTGCCTGATGCTTGTGGAGGCCAGAAGGGGCCATCAGTTCCCCCTGGAACTGTAGTTACAGATGTTTGGTAGCCATCATGTAGGAGTTGGGAATCTGATCAGGGCCCTCTGAAAGAGCAGCAAGGGCTCTTAACCTCTGGACCATGTCTCTAGCCCTGATTGCTTGTCTTTTCTGATTATCATTTGATTTTTCATAAAGATGTCAGATACATGTGGACAGAGATCTTATCATATTCTCAGTGGATCCAGAGGAAAGAACAGCATGGGGCAGGCTGTGAACTTACAGATGTGGATGTGAATGGAAGAGTACTTTCTACTGTTACTAACATCTTAAGAATTTTATAATTTTAAGAACTCCATATTTTTTTCTGCCAGTGAAATGACCCAAAACTTAAACGCTTTGTTTAGAAGAGCCAAATTTGTAAGATCTGAGACATATTAGAGTTTTGTTTCAGGTTTGAACATGGCTTTTGTGAGGAAATCTTATTGGGAAGCATGCTAGAAGCTTGATTTGTTTCTGAATTAACCTGGCTCTCTGTGAGTAGAGAGAAGAATTAGAAAGACTGACTCCTTGGGAGTCAATCTTTTGGAAGCTTGATGGGAACTTTTGGAAACTCAGTTGGAAACATGTTGGGGAATTTACAGGTTTTGAGTCTCCTTTGATACTAGATATTAATTCTGCCCCCATAACACAGAGATACACCAGAAATACACACTTTTTTATTAGCTTGAATGTTTGCTTACTTAAAGTCAATATGGCACTTCCACAAATGATCCAATGATGAAATATTTCAGGGTGATAACTTTAATTGGGTGTCATAATGGCACAGTTAGGGGAAGCAGAAATACTTCAAACCGAGTGTTCTATCTCAAAAATATAATAATCATGGCCCAGTTTGTCAAAATATTTATAATAAATAAATTAATATTATTTCATTTGAAGATTCAAGTTAGGTCCAAGCCCTCCTGCCTATCAGAATGAGTCTGGGCTATCAAGATGTTTCAGTAGGCAAGAGCACCTTCCACTAAGTCTGACATCTTGAGTTCAGTCTTCAGGAAACTTACAATGAAGGAGAGAGCCAACTCTTGCTGGCTGTCCTCTGACCTGCCACATGTGTGCACATATATACAATAATAAATTAATTAATTAATTAAACAAATAAATACAGAACTGAGTTCAATAATTTAGAGAGGCAGCTCTACAGCTTGCTCCAATCTCCCAACATATTCAGGTGAGAGAGAGCTCAAGATCTAAGGTAACTGGATAATCTTTATGGATCTTTCTGGCTTCCTAAGTTGTCTAATAGTCAAAGCCAAATCTCTCAGACCTTGGAGAGTTGAGGGTGGCTAATTGTTCTTTTTCCTTTGAAGTACTCAAACAGTTCCTGACTGATAGGTACCAGGAATCCTACCTTCAGTTTTCTCTGGATCCCTAAGTATGTGATACACTCATCTATGGCAAATATTTATACAACTCATGTGTTCAAATCCTCAGCCAAACATATCACACAGCAGTAGCTCCTATCCACCTATGCTTATCTTCTAGATTTTTTAAAAGGAGTCATAAACCTTTCAAAGGTTAGATGAAACCCCTCAGCAATGAATAATTCATTTTCATTATTATTTTCTTAGACTTTGTGGAAGTTCACTTATCCCATAGCTCTTTATCTTGGTCTGAAAACCTAATGGTGGAATTTTATACCTATTGCAACTTGGCCTCCCATGTGACATTTTTATATTTCCCATCTGAACTTTCTGGACCATGTCAGGAAAACTTCAGCTAATGTCTCAGTAAACAAAGTCATAGCTTCCTACAAGGTCCAGATACAACTGAATCCAAGGAATAGAATCAATTTTTAGCATCCTCTATTGCAGTAATTTATCAATACCAGTACACCTGCAACTGAGGCTTAAAATGAAATGATTTTATACCACATACTAGATAGATATTAACAAAACTGATATCCTTTCTGTCCATTTGAGAAAAAGAGGTCTATTACTAAGATTAACAGAAGCAATGAAGGAAAAAACATACTTGATGTTTATAAGACTATCATCTACATAAGTGGACACTTAATGGTGTGTGAATCAGGAAGCAGAAATGAGAAAATTCTGTGTGGAATATAATGACATAAATTAAATTACAGGATACGAACAGAAGGGCTTAATCAGGGACATTGATAAGAAGAAAGAAAGAGTCCTTAAAGTGCCAAGTGTGTGAACGAGCTCTGCTGCAAAGATGTCGGTGCCCTTTTATAGAACTCTCCAGGGATACATCTTATTGAGGAGATTTTAAGAAGGAAAAAAAATCAATAGACTTTTAAACTTCTGAAGAGATTATTCGTCTGGATTAATATGGCTGTCTTTTTAAGAATTAAAGGCAAAAGATAAGGTGACTTAATTAAATGATCTGAAGTTTTCAAAATAATAAATATGAACGTGACCTGAAAACGTCTTTACTGTCATCATAAAGTCGTCTCTCTCTGTTCTCCTGTTTCCTTTCCATATTGATCCGAGCTAGTTTCCCGTAGTGATGTGATAAGTCTCACCTGCGGTTATGCTGGTCTGTGTCTTCTGAGCACACACGCACACATAAGTTCTAATTATCTTACAAAACCAGAGGGATCCCGTTCCATACCTGTTGAAGTAAAAGGCCCTAGGATTTAAACATTCTTTTTAAAAATGATGTATTTATTTTATTTTATGTGTGTGTGTGTGTGTGTGTGTGTGTGTGTGTGTGTGTGAGAGAGAGAGAGAGAGAGAGAGAGAGAGAGAGAGAGAGAGAGACTGAGCATAGGCAGGTGCAGCATGAGTGTTCAAGTGCCCAGAGAGACCAGAACAGGGCATTTGATCCCCTGGAGCTGAAGTTATAGACAACTGTGAATGGCCCCATGTGGGTACTGGGAAAAAAACTGCTGTCCTCTGCAAGAGTAGCAAACCCTCTTAACTCTTAACTGCTGAACCATCTCTCCAGTCCCTTAGACACAGTCTGTATTACCGTGAGAATTTAAATATAAAATCAAATTAAAACAAAGCACATATTTGGTGAGAGTAAAACTGAAGTTTACTAGTTCTTTGTCCTTCTCTCTCTTAGAACACTTACTTTGTGTTTTATTATAGTTAAATGCTTACATTTATAAATGGGTGATGCCAACCATCTTTTATATTTAAGAAAAGATCTGGTGTTTATTCTGTATACAAAAATCTCAAGATATTTTTGAAGGAAAAAGAATACTTTTTTTTTTTCAAAACAACCGTTCTTAAGACCATGCAAACCTTTCAAAGGATAAAGCAATGTTGTGTTCATAGCAGTAAATGCCTTACCTAATAGATTGATGGTTTTCAAATGGTAAATTCTAAAACAGTTTCTGGATAATTACCACATACATGCAATTATTTGTAGCACAAAAGTAGGCAGTCTAAAGCCTGGCTTTACCATAGTAGCTGGGAGTGGGGTATCTGGTCAGGTTGACCTATTTCAGATACAGGGGAAGTGCAGCGTCCTGAGGTGATCAAAGTCCACCACTATGGCAACCACAGTACAGCTTGGAAAAGTTGGCATGAAAAGCCTAGAACCATCCAGCAACAGATAGAAGCAGGTCTGCCTAGTTTGTTTTCCACACCTTTAAAATTGTCCTCTGATGAGCTCAAAATGGATGAGGGTGCCTTTCTGTGACCCTACACATCTTAGAGAGACAGCCTTCTTCCATAGCTGACTTGTGTTGTAGAATCATTATATTATCTTCCTTGTTTCATAGAAATTATTTTTTAGCAGTACATGAATGTGTTCTAGGAACCTTCCAGGATCTCTGGTTGGCCCTGCCTTGCTTGCTTGCCTGCCTGCCTGCCTGCCTTCTTCTCTCCGTCTCTTCTTCCTTCCATGCCTCCCTTCCTTAGTTCCTTCCTCCCTTGCTCTGTCTATCCTTTTCATCCCTTCCTTCCTTCTTTCTTTGCTCTTCTCTCCTTCTTGCTCTTCATCACCATCACTTCATAGTTTTTCCATATCTGGCCTTCGGTTCTAAATACTAAACATACATTTCCAGAGTGAGCCCCTGTTATCAGTGACAAAATGCCGCATAGCAGTCACAGCATCTCATTGGCATATGATAATGGGGATTCATGTCTAATATCTGTGACCTGGTTCAGATCCATAACAGTGCCTCAGCCTGCATGGTCACCTGTCCCTAGTTAAATTTTGATGCTTATGACTTCTTTTTATTACAGCATCAAAGATTCAAGAGCTTGTGGCCAACTCTTTAAGCCCATCTTGAAGACTTTCTATGGCCAACTCATATGACTAAGTCCAACATTAGTGGATAGCAAATATTTCCTGAGTAACTTAAATTGCTACAGCTTTCTTCTTAAAATTATTATTAGTATATAAGACATTACTGAAAAACCAGTGTTTACAGTCAATTTAATTTAGCTTATGATTTGATAAACCAAGCCTTCAGAAAAGGCTTGTCTGCACTATATTTGCCTGGGAGTATCTCAGTGGTGAGGTCAGATAGTAGGTGAGACTGCAGTTCCTTTAAATACTCAATTAGATGGCCAAGTTGGATGCTGGTGTAGGCATTGGCCAAAAATTTAGTGGTTCTGTTAACTGGGAAGTCTGTAAGCACCAGGGTCATAGAACTGCTAGACTTTTCATTTCAGGAGTCACTTTGTGGAGACTTTTAAAAGTGAAAGACAGGCCTGGGGAGATGACTCAGTCATTAAAATGCTTGTGTACAGGCATGAAGAAAGGAGTTGTTCCCCAGAATCCTGTAAAAGACTGGGTATGGAGGTGGGTGCTTTTAATGCCAATGCTGGCAATGCAAGCAGGAGCATTCTGGGGCTGCCTACCTAACCTGTGAGGTCCAAGGTCTGTGAGAGACCTTGTCTAAAATCTAAGGTAGAGAACCAGTAAGGCTAACACCAGACATCCACTTCTGATCTCTACAGAAATATATACAAGAACACTAACATGCACACACCACACAGTGAAGGTCAGGAAAAGCCTACTTGGATGCTTTGGAATGGTGATTTAAATAATCATTTCTTTTTTGTTTTGTTTGAGACAGGGTTTCATTTTGGGGCTTTGGTTGGCCTTGAACTCCTGAGGCCTCTTAAGGGCTGGGACTACAGGTTCTGTGCTGCTGTCCTCCGCTCTGTCTAGTCTCAAGGTTGTTTAAGGCTGATGCTTTTGTAGACGCTGCTAGCTTTTCAAACTGTCTCCTACTAGCATCATGTTTGCCATTGATGCAAAGTTTTTGCAAAGCCTTTCAGTACCCTGTATGCATCAGTAGAGTTCTTGAGACTGAGACAATTTCCCTGGAAGAAAACATTTCTGTCTGACCGATTAAATTCTCTACATGAGATCCAAACAGGGCCCGAGTCAACAACACCTCTGATGGGATGACTCCAGTCTCTACCCTGATGCTCTGGTTGAAATATATGCATCCTGTCCTCACTGATTGCCAAGTACACGTTATATACAAATACTTAGTATTTTCCCCAGCGTTTGTTACTTAACTGTGATAAAATACTACGAGAAGATGCACCTGGTGGAAGGAAGGGTTTCTTTTGGTTTATGGGTCCAGATGGACAAGGGTCATGGTGGTATCAGAACCATAGCAGCACGCAGCCAGAGTGAGAAGCTCAGCTCACATCTTCAACAGCAAACACGAAGCAGAGCGAACAAACTGCAAGTGGAGTGAGACCCTCAAAATCTACTTCCAGTGAGTACTTCCTCCGATGCGGCCCCTCCTCCTAAAGGTCCCATAGCATCTCCAAGCAGTGAGTGAACTGGAACCAAGTCTTCAAATACTTGAGTCTACGGGGGACATTTCTCATTCAAACCACTGCATCTCTTAAGTAAGGTGGTTTTTTTTGTTTGTTTTGTTTTCTTCTGCTTCATGATTTTGTCTAAGTCTTCTTCTACTTGTGAATTCCAAGTCTGTTGTGTCCTTAGACTGAGAGAATGCTCCTTTCTTCACTGTTGCATGATAATGGAGGAACAAGCTGCACAGTGGCTCCCAGGACAAAGTGAGATAAATGTGAAGCCACCTCTGTGTCTTGGCGTCACAGGTGTCAGTATCTTGTTTTCTGGCTCAGTTTTCTGATTGCTTTCCAAATCCCTCAACCATTTCCATGTATTCTTTGTCTTGACTTTTTGTCTTTGAAAGTCAATTAGAGTCAAACTCTTCATATACAGTGAAATCAAGTACTCAGACACTGGCCTCCGTGTGCTGGCATTCTCTAGGCATACCCAAGGTCTTAGTGGTCACACAACTACACTTGTGACCTAAATTGACACTCAATTTTCATTTATTTATTTATTCATTCATTTATTTATTTATTTATTTATTTATTTATTTAATCTCCAGAATTTCTTTCTTTGTAAAAAATACTTCTTCATCATGGTGTGTATGTGTGTGTGTGTGTGTGTGTGTGTGTGTGTGTGTGTTCACATGTATGTTCAAATATGTGTGCTCATGTGTGTACTTGTGCATGTGTGGGCAAGTTCATTTGGAACCTGGAGGTCAACTTCAGATATCATTTATCAATTGCTGTCTTGCTTCCTGTACTTTTGTGCCAGCATCTAACATTGTCTGGGACCTCACTACATGGCTAGACCAGCTAACCAGTAAGCCTCCAGGATCCATATTGGTGCGTTTACAAACAAGCCACCACTCCTGGCTTTCATGTAGCATTTGAGATCAAACTCAAGTCCTTGCACTTGCACCTTTTCCCAGCTCATCTTTTCCTCATTTCAATGAACATTTTCATTCATTTATCAATGTGTTTGAATAATAGGTGGATTTTGGGTGTAATTTTTAGTATATTTTATTTTTAATTATGGTTGTGTCAGCAGAGACAGTTGTTTGGATTAATTCCCTGTCTACCAGATTTCTGGAAACAGAAGTGCTAAATCCATTTTCCACACTCACACTGGAGTTGTGGCTTTACAAGTTCAATATAAGCCTATAACATTCATACTTGAAATTTACAAGCACCTCCCCATCACCTTCTAAATCATAAGCTTCTAAATGGCATGCACTTCCATGCTTTAGAGTCTGCTCCTGCCAGTATTCCAACCTCATTCTGAATGCCTCCTTCTCTTTTCTTCCTTCTCAATAGCACAAAATTGCTTGCAGCTGAGGTGAATCGGGCTGCTCCATCGCCAAGTGTCTTCTTACTTTTGCTACTTCACTTACCCGGAGACTTTGCAATTTTCACTGGCTTCTTCAGATGAATAAAGCTACTTATAGTAAGTACCAATTCTAGGAAGCCCTGCTTGAAAATTCTGTGAAACATACATACACACACTCACACACACACACATTCCCACACAAACACACACATACATGAAAGACAGACAGAGAGAGACAGAGACAGAGAGAATCTTGTATTTCTCACAGTTACAGTTACAGATCCTGAGCATGGGGAGTTTTTGTCCTTTTGCATGTGCATAGTCTGTATCTCACTGCATTTTCATGTATTTTAAATTGAGGAGGGGCTGTTACTTGAACTTAAAGTCTGCTAGAGATTAGAGGATTCTGTTAGGACCCTGTGATTATAGGAAGACAATCTTCAGGATGTGTTTGATCTACTTACACTTGCGTTACACACATGGGCCAAATATTACTTTTAGGATTTAGTAACCAGACCTGGGGGAATACTGACCATCAATTTTTCAGTTATTTTTGTCTTACATTTTCAAACCTACTTTCTTTCTTTCATTAACAAAAGGATCTACTTTTACCATTGTATTTTCTAATGAATCATTTATTTGTTATTTATGTGGATGACTATGCTTCTGAATGAGTTATTGTGCACCACATGCACGCAAGCGCCTGCACATGCCAGAAGAGGGTCTCCTGGAACTAGAGTGACAGGTGACTCTGAGCTGCCCTGTGGATGCTGGAATTGAACCTGGATCCCCTGGAAGATCAGTAAGTGTTTTTAACCAGAGACATCTGTCCAGTCCCCTTATTGTTGTATTTTAAACACTGAATTAATTTTTGTGTTGAGTAGAGAGTTAAGAAACATAGCATAATGTAGTTGGCATGAATTCTTCATAAAGTCAGTGCTGGAGTGTTGCAGAGGGCAATTAAACTTTCATCTATATAATGAATGATACATTTTTTTGCAGAATATTCACTAAGCATGAATATAAATTTAAAATAATGTTACCCATTTAATGTCATACAGAGGATTAAGCTAACTGATTCTTTGTTGTCCTAAAGGGGCTTTGACAGAGGGAGATTCACTTATGTAAGTTATTGCCTTATTATGACAGAAAGCATATCTTGGATAGCTTGCATTTCTGATTCCACACATTTTCATTCAATAGAAAACATGGCATGCAGGAATACTTAATCCATTTTGCTAATCTAACATTGTTATTTACATGGAAAGGGTTATTTTTGGAACACTTCTCCTCCTCAATTGATATTTATATAATTATTTCCTACTTGTTATTCTTGCACATTTTCTATATTGCTTTTGCTTCGCTTGAGAACATGTTTTAGCACAAAAGTTGATGGACCTATTTCTATCATGAGTAGTTTGCACATTTATGCAGTGTTTATCAGCTTTGCTTGGATAAATTCAATCCAGAGTGTGAATATGTAACATATATCCTCCATCCTCTTTCAGGATGACTGGACTCGGTTCCACGTTTGTGCTATCACTGTTGCCTTTTCTTTTCTAATTTCTAATGTCGACATCTTGACTCATCAATTTTAGTTCCTGGTGCCCACTGCTCCCTAATGTCTTCTAATATTACACTTTCAGAGTGACAATAAAATAATGAATAACTTATTAAAGCTCCCCCTTTATAAATTATAGATAAGCACATCATATATTTCAATTTAAAGGTTAAATAAAAAGTAAAATTCACTCATTTGAAGTTTAAGGTAATTATGCTGTTTTTTCTTTTTCCCTCTTGTTCCCTTCCGTTCCTGTCTTTCCATTCCTCTTCCCCCTTTCTCTCCATTTCCCTCCCCTCCATGTCCCTCCTCCTCGCCTTCCCTTTCCTTTTCTCTGGGCATGACTCGGTGGCCTTAAACTTACTGAACTTCTGACCCTCCTAAGTCCTTTGACTTGTGAGAGTGGACTTTGGAATACAATGACAGGACTGCATGGCATTAGTTTTATTCAGAAAGATTAAAAAATTGTATAAGTATGCTTTTATTCCCTGTTAATGTTAGGATATCAATTTTTAGATAATTCAGAACTACATTTTCATACTCTCATTTCATTTTATTCACAAACTGTCTCTCTACTCCTAATTCTTATCCAATTTGTGTTTCTGCTTGATATTTCAGTAGACAGTGATAACACAATGTAATAAACATGATCATTTTCCACCCAAAACTCAATTTCCAAAATGAAATATGAAAGAAATTATGTTACACTTTTAGGGGAGTCATTACTTAATTTTATTGCTATTCTTTGTGAGTGCTTCAACTCATCTTATGTATAACTATGCAGACATTTAATAAAAACTACATTAAACATGAACATTTAAATTTAGAAGTGAAAATAAACATGACCTAACGACAGAAGATAGCATTTTTCTTTTGGAAGTATGTAAGGCTGAGAGATTAATACTAAGCAGCTCATTTGCCCAGTGTGTACTCCATTCCTTTAAGTGATGTGTCATATGTTGATAACAATAAAATATCCATGGAAGCCAAACCAAGGGTTCAACTCAGTTATTTCCTGTGGCCATACATTTTGATTAGTACATCAGACTTGACAAACAAAAAGAACTCCTAAAACAAAAGCATACAGTGTGGTATGAACATTAAAATGTCCATATTCATAAACCAAATTATGGTTTAGAGATATGTGATAAAAAGCCAATGTAAGTCGGGGATTTGAGATACACAGAGGAAAATATCTAGTCACTGCATGCACATTTTCAGTTGGATTTGATGTTAGACATCTCACTAAATGAGCTGAAACTCTTTCCAGTTACATGTTATAAAACAAGTTCATGTACAAGTAATTTAATTTACATGTGTGGGGAAAGCTCAGCAGTGCTCTGCATGGCATTAGGTGTCCTCACCATATCACAAAAGCAATTAGATCACACTGGAAGCCAGCTGTGCAGCGGGGAGATTGCTTTTATCTAAGTGATAAAATCCTTGTAGAGTGTGAACAATGCTGGGTATAAAATGTAACATTTTAATGAACAACATAAAAGATGAATGGAATGAGCACCAAGAAAGGGCACAGGGAAAAGGGAAAAAAAGAGAGTGAGAAATGTTTGCAGTTGCTTGTAACAAACTATTCACCTGTAGTGACTCTTAATCAGAGAATGGTTTCTACATCATTTAATTAATTTAGTAAGTATGTGATCTCCATTTATCATTTAGCCACTCTGGGAAAATTCAGAGGTTACAGATCTTATTGAGAACAAAGGCAGACCTGATGTTGTAGACATTAGTACTTACTGAGGTGGGACTGAAGGGATCTGGTGAGAAAGCTAAGGAAGGTATGTGCAGGGGGCATTGACTCTTAATCCTAAGAGTCTTCCTTTGACACACTCTGCTGACCAAGCCAAGGTCACATGATAAGCTTGTGTTATTCAAACTGAGTCTGCTCACAAGAGAGTCATGGGAATTATTGGTGAAATTTCCATACCCATGGAAACCAAGCCAAATTCAGCTTTAATAACTTCTTTGGCAATAAATTTTGGTAGGTACATGTGACTTGAAAAACAAATAAGAATCCCCCTTTTGTGGCTGGATGCTTCTACCTGAGTAAGACAAACTAAAACCAAATAATAACATTGCAATTTTTGTCAATATCATTAAAATATTATGTATTTTACCTATCAAGTTTTGTTACTTTTAACATCTACCAATTATACTATGATTTAACACTTAATCCCAAACTGTTAAAATAGACAGCACACTATAAGCACTACTACCACAGATCGTGAGAGACCAGCTCCCGTGATCAGCTCAGGGTAATAAAAGGAATGCCTCAGAGCAGCAAGGGGTAAGAAACTTGTTTATCTGAGGATAGTTAGGAACAAGTTTTAATCTATCTATGACTGATAAAATGAAGAAATATACATGCATTCTGGTGTTAACCTTTCTCTTTTACTTCATCTTAAAAATGGTCTCTGACTCTTTCTGTCTCCACACTGCTCCATATCTCCACACCACTGCACACAGCCACATGTCTTTACTTACATACATATTTCCCATGGCTACACATCTTTCTTTTACATACATTTCTCTTCTACATCTCTTTTCTATATAGCTTTATCTTTCTTGTCTCCACACAGTTACAAATCTGCACACAGCCACAGCTAAATATCTCATTTACATAGCTCTCTCACCATACAGCGCTTTACACAGTTCCTAGGCACAGCTCCTCTATGTATCAGCAGCTCCTTCACACAGCTCTTTCACACACATACTTCTTCTAGATTATTCACTCCCTCTTTCCTCACTCCCTTTTTCACCCCTCACTCCCTCATATTTCTCTCATGCTTCTCCTTTTCCTCCTTCTCCTTCTTCTTCATCTCTCACTCAGCACACACACACACACACACACACACACACACACACACACACACATTCTGCAGCAGCTCTCACATAGCTCTACATAGCCATCTCTCTCTGCACTACTGCTGCTGCTCCATGACCAAACTCTGGACAATTATAAGTTACATTTTCAGGTCCCATTCTCAAAACACAAGATAAGTCACATTGACCCATGCACTCAGCTCTAAAAATCCCGGAGCCAGATATTCGGGTAAAAACTGAGAGATCAGGGGAACAGAAAGAAGCCAGCCACGTTCTTACTGCTAGAAATCCTCAGTCAAAAAGAGAGACCTACTTCCTTTATACCCATGCCTATATACCTGCCATCTTACTTCCTCTCTCTGCCCAGCTACATCACTTCCTGTCTGTGCAGACCTCCAGATCTCCATAGTTAGTGCTGGGATTAAAGGTTTGTGGCCTTGAACTCACAGAGATCCAGATGGATCTCTGCCTCCCGAATGCTAGGATTAAAGGTGTGTGCTACCATTGCCTGACTTCTATGTTTAATATAGTGGCTGGCTTTTTCCTCTGATCTTCAGATAAGCTTTATTGGGGTGCACAAATAAAATATCACCACAGGAGGGTCACTATGGGTGTTACTCACTTCAGACCCAGACAGCAAAGTGTGTAGTTGTGTTGCTTCCTTGTTTCTTTGAGGTAAGTTGACATGCCATTGTGTAATTCACAAAGGACACTGACCACCAAAGGCAGAAGCGCAGCAAACACATTCAAAGTGGAAGAAGTATGTTTCAGCAGGAACAGCACATCTCTAACTGGTCAGTGAATCGGTCCCTTTGAGGATGGATCCTGATTCATTCTCAGCTGCCGTGACCACTCCTGTCAGGACGTGATGCTAGGCCAGGGACGCCATTTATTGTTGCAGTTGTTCATTAATCCTTTTATGTAAATGAGTAATCAAATTCTGTGTTTTGAGATTATGTCTGTCCTTTCTCTCTGCAGTCATTATCTCTGTCAGTACAAGGGATGTGTGGTGCCTGACTGGGTGCCACAGGGTTGCTCATTTCCCCCAGGTACTTCTGTTCAGGGAAATGTCTAGTCAGTGTTTTCTGGAACAATTTTTTTCATCAATGTAGCCCTAATTCCTAGAGATAGGCACACACCTTTTCCAAGCATTACTTCTTGACTATCTTTACTTACAATTTGTAAAAATTACAATTATATTTATTTTTCTATTGCATATGTATGTGTTTTGCATGCATGTATATATGTGTTCATATATGATGTGTGCTGTTACAAGTGTGTGCCCATACAAATGATGGCCTATGGTTGATACCTGGTGTCTTTCTGGATTCTTCTCCATCTTATATATTGAGGCAGGGTCTCTTGCTGAAGCCAGAGGTTCCTAAGTCTGATAGTCTGACTAGCAGAGATTCCCTGTCTCTGCCTCCTGGTATACAGGAGGGATGCCATACCCACCTGGCTTTTTCTGGGCTTCTGAACCTCCAGCTGCTACAGGAACATGCTTGCATACCCCAACACATACATACCTACACATATTCAAAGGGGCAAAGGATAACTTGCTGGAACAGGTTTTCTCTTTTTCTTGGAAGTCAGTGGATCCCCACTTCTATCTATAATTTTCTGACAGCCAGCAGTCTCATGTCCCAAGAGCAGATGTGCTGCAGAGATCTAGTCACCAACAGCCATCAGCATGATTTAGCAGCAGGCATCCTGCAAAAGACCCAGAGCAACTGCAACAGGCATAATATTTTCACTAGTTTCCTTACCTCTGTTGCAACAAAGACCAGTGGGCTGGACAGTTAAATGCTGGTAACTTTTGGCACACTCAGATTCCCTCCACCCACCGCACCCACAACCACTACGAATTGGAAAGCTGTTCGGTCCTAATTTTTCACCTTCCTGCATTTAGCCAATCAGTGCTGGTTATGGTGAACTGACAATTCTATAAATTTGGGTGCTCTGGAACCTCAAAGCCAGAGCTGCGGGTCAAGACCACTGATGAAGAAAGGAAGGAAGACATCAGAGCCCAGCAACCTGCCAGGAGGAAGGAAGGAAGATTTACCAGGGGGTCTCACCACTGTCAGACTCACCCTGAGCTCCCAGAACTTGAGGCTTCTGCCCTGGGAAAGGAGCTTTCTTGACCCAACCCTACAGGACTCTCACGGTGCCTGCAGACTTCAAGACCTGAATCTGAGGAGACTTGCTGTTTCAGAGGCTTGTAGCCCCAGTCCACAAGACAAGATGAGAAGTGCCTTCTCCTATTATTCCTGGCCCACAGTACTGACCCCAGCTGGCATCCCAAGGCTCTCTGAGAATTTTGGAGTTTTATCACTCTCTATACCTGTAATGGCTAGTGTCCCACTGCTACCAATAGTTTGCATCTGTTTTATTTAAATCCACATGCCAATCTTGTTTTTGTCTCACATTTAAGATTATCAATTCTGAATTATGAAAGTATCACCATTTTGTACTATTTAATGATGGACCACCCCAGTCTTGGAGGAGGATGGGATGAGAACCCAGTAAGAAACAGAAGACAGTATGCAAGAACTGCTTCTCTTCTACCAAACAGGTCAATGAGATGAAGCTCAGCTGCTCAGGCTTGACAACAACACTCTTTACTGTCTGAGCAACCTTTCTAACCCCAGAGTTTAGCACTGTTTTAAGAAAAGACAACTTTTAGGTGGTTTAATCACCAGTGTATCAAAGCAACATTAGTTTTCCTCATACCATGGCAATAAAATAATAAATGTGTGGCCATTAATCATGTAAAACTCAAAGGTGAAAGAGTGAACTATTTTTAAGTCTCCCAAAGCCATGTGAATGTTCCCCTTAGAACCTGCCTGTGAGAAAGATCAGCGTGACTCTAAATGTAGAAGCTGGCAAGCAGTGAGCAGGTCATAAGACTCACCCTCTGTTCTCCCCCACGGTGGAAGAGCTGATATTTTAACATCAACTTCTGCTAGAAGAGTTGGATAGGACAGAGGACATGTATCAATATGAGAAAGCCGTGTCTCAGAAAGTATTTTTTAAATGAATATAAAACTTCATCAATTTTAAGACACATTCCTGCTTTGCGATGATTTTACTTCAGTCTAAGTGTCAGAGGGATAAGTAAGAAGTTCACTAAAAGAAGATGGAAATTAAAACAACGAATTAAATATTTTAAAACCCAGTAACAACCTTTTCATCCTTTCAGTGATTCATTTTCTCAAGTATCTGAAAGCCATGAACTTTCCCTGATATTGTTGAGAAAAGTCAGCTTGGGTTAAAGTCACTAATTTCTCTAATCTCCCATTTAGTATTTTTGGACAGTGGGTAGCTGAGATGGTGGAACACAAAACATGAAGAAAGGCAGGAATTCCTGTTTACACCTTAGCAATTGTACATGAGATCCTGTTTTCACAAAACTAGAATTGGGAACACAATTTGAGTGCACCAAACTTGGGTAGAAATACTCTTAAATGTGGGACGTGATGCTCTCAGTCAGCCTTGTCACAGCTAAATTCTAGGAGAAAGGTTAACCTCATCTTTCATCAGTTATTTTCTCTCCTCACCCATTTGCAAACTAATATGGTGATATCTTGTAAATTATTGTATATATTGGTTACAAGGGATTTAAAAATGTGTGTGTGTCTGTGTGTGTGTACCAATGAATCTGCATGAAGGTTCAGTGTGTAAGCTTGCATGAGAGCATTTGTGCACAAATGTGTGGAGGTTGGAGGACAATTTTAATTATCATCAGAAACATTATCTACCCTTTCAAGACAGTCTCTTCCTAGCCCAGAGTTCATCTATTAGGCTAGGGTGACTGGCTGGTGAGTCCCAGGGATCTGCTTGTCTCTCCTCGGAGCTGGGGTTGTTAGTGTGTGCCATCGTACCCAACATTTTCACATGTATTCTGGGGATCAAACTCAGTTCCTCACAATTTCAACACAAGCACTTTACCAACTCATCTATCACTCCAGGGTCTCTGGGAATTATTTTAATGTGCTGAGTGGATTCTCTGTTAATAGTGAGTGCCACAAGTCTGTATTTCCACCAGACTAGGAAGAGTTGTCAAGCCTATTGGTTTAATGGCAGAATTCTTTTGAAGGAAAACACTTGAATAAAAATTTTGTTAGAAACCTAAATGTGGAAACTAGGTAAAAAACAGTAATTCCTCATCAGACACTTTGAAGCAGTATGATTTGCAGGTAGTTTCTTTTGGTTTGATTTTCTCCTGTTTACAATAATAGTTCAAAGATACATGCCTATCTAGGCATCTCCTCTTGAAGTTGACTCATATACCTAACATTTTTAACTGAAACATTTTCAATATAAAGCTGTTATTTCTCTACTTCCTCCAAATTAATCCTAGCCCTATTTTTGGCTTTTAAATGTCAATAAATGGCACTGTCAATGCTGCTTTCCTAATAAAATTAAAAATTATATATATATATATATATATTCTTTACTTTTAAAATTACTTTCAGTCTATTGTCAGTTATTGCTTATTCTTTGCCCACACAATTGGTATCCAAAATCATTCAGCCATCTTCTCTGCTTCATATTAATTCAAGACAATTTCTTCTGCCTACACTTCTAAGTCAACTTTCTGTCTCACATTCTGTCCTGTCATTCCTGTAATGGCCAAAGGGACCGTTTCAGTAAGGATATCCCACAGCCTCCAGAATAAAGTTCAAGATCATTACCTGAGCCTACAGTTTATTTAATATGTTTTCTGATTTTATTTTGCAACATAACCTAATTTAATGTCTCCTATTTGCTTTGCTAAATTAAATAGTGTAAATTTTCAGCTCCTCAAACATGCCAAACATGCAAAATGTCTTACTGCCTGTAGTACATGGCTTAGAATTCCATCTTTGGAATGATGCCCATCGAAGGTACACCATACTCCATTAATCATCTGAATTACCTTCTGGGTCAATGGTCATAAAATATATTTAAGTCAGATTAATCAAGACACTTCCACACATATATGAATGATGGGCTATTTGGATATAAAATTCCCTGTAAAGACTTACATGTTGAAGGCTTTGGCTCCAGAAAGTAATGCTATGGAGAAGTGATTGGATCATGGATCAAACCACTGGTAATTTAAAAAGGGAATGGGCTAATATTAAGACTAATTGCAGGAAGTGGGTCACTTGATGTGATGTTGAAAGGTCTGGCTAGGCCCTGCTGTCTGTGGGTTTCTCAGTCACCATCAGAAGCATAGACATTTGACCATGTGTTTCATTGTCATGTGGCTTGCCTCCCTTCAGGCCTGAATCTTTGGGGTCAGAATATGATGGATCAAATGTTCTGGAACCTTGGACAAGAACCATACTTCCTCTTCACTACTTTCCCTGGTATTTTGTCACAGTGTTAGAAACCCGAGTGGCACGTGGACCAACTTCTACCATGTTGCACTCATCAGGACAGTCTCACTGGATTCTACTACACGTCACACTTCAGTGCTGGGGACTCTCTCAGTTTCACTGTATCCAACCACCATCTGCTTCAAGATTACCTTGAAGACTTGTTCAGTTCATTTTCCTGAAGCAGATATTCTCACAAATTCTTCTGTATTTGTTTTAGGATAGGTCCTGAAAGCTGCATTTCGATAAGTTCTTCAGGATTTTAGATCCTGCAAGAACATACAAGAAGACTGTATCCTTCCAGGTATAATGTTGGCTCCAGATTGCAATGTCTTCTTATGAGAGTTGAGTGAGTTATTATTCTAACAGTGTCGTCAAGATACATTTTCATTGTGCCTTGCATCATCTGGCACTTTCTTTTTTATTTTTATTTTATTTTATTTAAATAACATTTTTTCATTTATTTCACATATCAACCACAGTTTTCCCTCCCTCCTCTCCTCCCATTCCCTTATAGGTAACAGTAGACACTGTAGAAATTTCTACTAGATTAAACAACACAGAGTGAATATGGTTGCTTGTAATTGTATTTATAAATGCATATAAAATACGGTGTGTGTGTGTGTGTGTGTGTGTGTGTGTGTGTGTGTGTGTCTATACGTCTACGTGCTTGTTTGTATGTGGGGGTATGAACATATATGTTCAGGAACATGTGAATCTATGTACAGCTATATGTGGAGATCAAAGGTCAATGTCCAGTTTTTTTCCTCATATGCTCTCAACTTCTTTTTGGTTGATTTTCAAGCAGGGTCTCTCATCAGCCTGGAACTTACCAAGGAGCAGGCTAGGCTAGCTGGCCAGTGGGCTTCAGTGTTATCTCTCAGCATTGAGGTCACAGAAATTCACAACCACCAAACCTGGCTTTTTCTTTATTTGCAAATATATTTTCTCTGTTTTTTTTTAAAAAAATGTGATTTTTTGGGATTATATTATAATTACATTATTTTCCCTTTCCCCTTTTTTCCCTTCAACCCCTCCCATGTACCTTTCCTGCTCTTATTCAAATTAATGGTCTCTTCTGTAATTGTTACACACACACACACACATACACACACACACACACACGTACACACTCATGTTTGAGAAGTCATGTTGGTGAGATTTTATGGGTATAGCTTCTGACTTTAGTAAGATACACAATTTCACAGTCAATCCCCTAATTCTCTGGCTCTTACAAGCATTCTATGCCCTTTTCCACAATGTTCCTTGAGTCTTAGGTGCAGGAGTTTATTTATTATTATTATTATTATTATTATTATTATTATTAATTATTTGTGAGTTCTGGGGCTCAAATAATATCTTCAGGCTTGCTTGGCAAGCACTTTACTGACCAACTAGTCTCCCCAGTCTTTCTAATGATGAGTTTTAATATAACATAGCATATTCTTCTTGGTACTAGAAGGAAAACAAGAATAATATGCCATCCTGTCCTAGGAAACATGAATCTAGGTATAAGACAGAAATCTCTAACTTAAAAGGAACTGTGAAACAATGTAGAGATTTTGTAGGGGCTTACTTCATTTATGAACCAATTTCAAATAGAAGAGTCACCACTACTAAATCGTTTAATACATGACTAAAATGGAAACATACACAGGAGATAAGAATGTTTTCTAATTTTGGTTGGTACATACTGAGAATTCAGAGCCCAGTGTGTTACTGCTGGGTCTTGATTTCCTTCAATGCAGCATGCTGTTGAGAAGGAATGTCCTGAGGTGTTGTCCTTCATGTTACCAGCATCTCCTCTGCTATCTCCTTACATAGTATACGTTCCTCTGATGGAGCTGATACCTTCTCTAGCACAGATAAGTTTCTGGCTTGAAATGACACTCATATTTCAAAAATTTGTTTCCCTGGTTGTATTTATCTGGAAACAGGGGTCTTAAAAATAAAGGACCATTGCTCTGTAGTCAGGTTCTCTTCAAGACGAGTATATTTGTTTTCTTCCCAGTTGATGTTTAGTTCCTTTTATAATTTATTTTCAACATTATTTTTAGCAATTTGTTCCTTTTTTTCTTGCGAGCTATTTCAGTGTTGGATTTGAACCAACAAGTATTTTCATGACATGAATCTTGGATTTTAAAAAATATCTGGGTGCATTAAACACCACTTAAAATTACAACTAATTTATGTCTTAAATCATGTAAAAATTCTGAAATTCACAAAACTAAATATCACTATAATCACATATCAGAAGATTTCAATAATTGCTGATTTGGGGAACACATCCAGAGAGTATTAATTTATTATTATATTATTTATTTACTTTATTTTTGTATGTGTGTTAACATGCCACAGCATATGTTTGGTGACCAGAGGACAAGTTGTAAGAGCTGTTCCTTTCTTCTACCATCTGGGGTCCAGGGTTTGAACTCAGCTCATCAGGCACAGTGATAGGTGCCTTTAGTCACTGAGCCATCTTGTCAGGCTGATCCAGAGAACTTTAGTTTGTATTTTCTTTTTTTCACTCAACAATAAGAAAGCTTTCTTATATCTTCTTGATATGAATATAGCACTGAAGGTATCATCATGCCAGATTTCAAGTGACACTACAGGAATATAGCAATAACAATAGCATGGTATTTGGCACAAAACTGGACGCATTGGCCAATCAAATAAAATTGAGGCCCCAGATGTAAGCCCACACTCCTACAGCCACCTCGATGTGACAAAGAGGTCAACAATATACGCTGGGAAAAAGACAACATCTTCAACAAATAGTGTTGGGCAAACTGGATGGCCACATGTAAAAGAACAAAATGCAATTATCGTATCTTACCTGCACACAACTTAACTCCAAGTGGATCAAGGATCCATAGAACATTGTTTGATAGAGGCATTTGAACTCCTACAGTTTGTATTTTCGTTCTAACATTGTATTTGAACCCATTAGGGGAGTAGGCATTGGTTCTTCAGGAAGTTATATTCACAATCCCTTTTGGTTTATAAACTTTAGAGAACCCTGACAAATACATTGAGATGCAAGTTCAAAACCAGTTAGAGGACATGCTAACTCAAAATAAATAAACCAATTAAATAAACACATAAATAACTGAATTTTGTTATTAATATGGGACTTCTATGTAATGTAAGCCATAATAACAATGATTTGATGATATAAAGAACATGAGAGCCCAGGAATTAATAATGGGTTGATTTTATGCACGAAGATAGTTGGCCAACAGTTGATAAATAACAACAGAGCTACTAACTATAGGTTTAACACTCTACTACACATTGTAACAATGTAATGATTTGTTTTAAATTTGACTTCTGTAACATTTTTAATTTGTTTATCCAGATTGCAGACATCTTATTTTTAATAATCAGCTTTAGCAAATGCTTAGTGCAGGAATCTGTTAGGACAGCAATGACATCACAGTGCCTAAAAATGTGGCAGAGTAGAAAACAGCGTGGAATACCACTCTGTCTTAGTTACCCTTTTCATTGCTAAGACGCCACGGCCACTGAAACTTATGGAAGAATGACTTTATTGGGTTTACACTTTCACAGGGCTAGAGTCTGTGACCATCATGGTAGGAAGCATGTCAGCAGGCAGTCACACATGGCACTGGTACAGTAGCTAAGGAATCCCTTTTTTTTGTGAAAACAGCCATGGAGCAGATAGAGCTAACTGGGAAGGGTGTGGGCTTTTGAAACTTGAAAGTCCACCCCAGTGACACACTTCCTCCAGCAATGACACCCCTTAGTTCTTCCCAAACAGTCCCCATAACTGGGAACCATGCATTCAAATACATGAGCCCCATGAGGGTTCTTTCAAACCACCACACACAAGGAGGAAACTATAGCTGTAGTTCTTTTTATTGAAAAGATAATTTATTTTTAATTATGTGTCTGAGTGTCTAGGTGGGTGCACAAGAGTGCTGATGCCCATGGAGGCCAATGGAGTAGGATCCATTGGAGCTATATGGAGTTACTGGTGAGTGTGAGTCACCCAGTGTTAGTGCTCAGAACTGAACCCAGATCTCCAGCCCTGTGGATCTGGGGATGGGATTCTGACTTCTCTTATTGAGAGTGTCCTGGCTTACTTACATAAAAGGCTCTGCCCACCACAAATATTCACTCCTCCATGCCTTCCTTCCTTCCTTCCTTCCTT